>CM034147.1:812496567-812794390 GCA_019776745.2 Taxus chinensis
CATCAGGGATAATAGTACCCCCATAGATTGAATCATGACGGATACATCACTATTCAATGCCCATAAGTAATACAGAAATGTGCTCTCTGGAGACAGCCTTATAAGTGCTGGGATCTATTTCCAAGTCTTGTCAAAAGGGGGGTTGAAATCACTCATATACTCTTTAGGGGACTGCTTGATAGTATGGAATTGTTCTACAAGGGGGATATAATAACTTTTGTCTTCAAACTACTTACAAAACTTAGTGCCTAACTCATTCCAAGTGGTAAGAGATCTAGCAGTTAAACTCCGGAACCCTTAAAGTGCTCTACCTTTGAATGAAGTAGCAAGGAGTCGAACTTCCCCATTATCTTTTGTAAAGTGTGTACTGCGCAAATGCCAGCTACATCCAGTCTGTGCTCCCGAGAAGAAACATTAGTCTCCCCAGTGTAAAATGGTAAACTTTTTAAGGTAGCTACCGGTATGGCATCTCTTTGTGCTAACAACAAAGAACTGTTGGTGTTGAAAGGAGGACAATCATTGGCTTCCATGGAATTCAAAAGTTGGTTGCATCTTAGTGGAGGAAAATGTCCCTCAAGAGGAGATGAATGCCCTCTATGAGGTAAAGTAGTGGCTGGTGCTACTGAAAGGCTTCTTCCCCTTCTCCTTGCGGGAGACAAGGAAAATTTTTTATGCTTATAATTTTCATGGCTTGAAGAATATCTTGTGTGAATTCTTCACATAAGTTGATTATATTGAACTTTGAAATACAGAGAGATGGAGTCACCAAGTACTTTTAATTAATGGAATGAGAAGATAAGTACCAACTCTGTCCCACCGGGCATTGCAAAAATTGTTGTCACCAAATAACTACACCCTCCAAATGGCCAAAATGTGAACATGTCGTTCAGTGTGATTGGGACACATTGGATCACCTCTCAATCTGTGGAAATTGGGCTCAAGGTGAACCGCTAGAGAAGGAATACTTCCTCTTCCTAAACTAAATGCTTTACTACTCCTAGTTAAATAAAATGACCATCGAATCATAAGATAACATCTTCATGAATTTTAAGGAAAGATATTTTCTGGAAATGAAACTATGCTAAGGGTAGTGATGTACCAATATAAGGGATGTTCAACATCTGAAAGGGTTAATGTGAGATTGATGCTTGCATCATTTACCACCTTCACCTATCACCACTCGAAAGGGTACAAAATACCACAAACCAGGGCATACGTTCCTTCATTAAACTTGAGCATACATAGGGATATATCCAATTGGATTCAACCACACATGCATATGTCAAACATATATTTATGCAACTAGGGATAATGATGACACAACTTAATACAAAAGGAAAATAAAGTTTTCACAATTAACGTAAAAGATAATCGCATTATTCCTTCACAACATGAAATAGATAATATGAAATAAAGGTAATATAATCACATCATACTAAGGAATCATAAATCTACAAAGTAAACATTGATTAAACATTCAACACAATAAATTAGATTTTCAATAGTAAGGTGTAACTCTTAATATAATTAAAAGGTTTCTTAGAATCTCTAAAGCACTTTTTCAAGCTTGAAGAGTGACCCCTCCCAAAAAAAAATCTATATCTGCTAACTTGAAGCATCAACTATTTATAATTTCTTAGGCTGAGCCATTAAATAAAATTTTCCTAAAAATAGAAATGTCATTAAATTAAGACAACATCCTCCCATGAAAATAACTAATTTGTTACAAGGGTTTGAATCAGTCAACCTTGCAACTTTGACCGATCCAGAGCTTGGATTTGTCCTTTTCATGGCCGCTCAGCTTTGGCCCTAGTTCAACCACACCTTCCTCGCATGCTAGTGTCTATTGTCCTCCTTCCCACATAGCCCTTCATTGCTTATAATAAATGAAGTGCTTGATAGTTCCTTGAATTTATTCATCTCCAAGCCCACATGTGTAGTGATTCAATACATATGTTGTTTCAATCTCCTTTGTGATCCTTGTTGGGAATCTTCAAAATTTATTCATAAATTTCTTCAGTCTCTATATGAAATTTTGGCACAAGACCAATCGGTCAATGGAGTCACTATTGAAAGTTTTGGTGACCTCATCATCACGCTTCACCAAATCCTTGAAATTTCCCTTAATCTGATCTTCAGGAAGAGTATCGATGTTTTCGTTGAATAATTTGCAATTACCAATATCAAATTATTCTAAGATTTCATTCAGGGCAT
The DNA here is from genome assembly GCA_019776745.2 of Taxus chinensis. Lineage (NCBI taxonomy): Eukaryota > Viridiplantae > Streptophyta > Pinopsida > Cupressales > Taxaceae > Taxus > Taxus chinensis. The sequence continues at coordinate 812,498,782 of CM034147.1, forward strand.
CCGTGATTTCCACTCGTTTCTCCTCCAACTTCTTAATCAAATCCTACAATACTTAGCACCGGAACTCCATGAATTTTTGATATTCAAATAATTTTGAGGCATCATTAATCACCTCTTCCATAAGAAGCAATTCAGGATCTTCCTCTCTGATCTCAATCCATGTTGCCAAATTTAAACTTAGATTATTATTATCTTTAGAGAAGGCCTCATCCATTTTGGAAATAGTGGTTTTCACAACCTGCAGATCATTTTATATCTCAACTACTTCCTTGATTAAAGGATTGTCCTTCCTGTAGTTTTCTCTCCATCCGTCCACTCACTGATCTCCCTTTTTGGCATAGCTTCTTGAGCTCATGATAAGAAATATCATTGATTGTAGACAAAATTGTCATAACCATAGTAGTTGAGACTTCAGTAGATGGAGTAGGTTGGGTTACTTTGTGCAGCGAGTTGCTTGACCTTGGCTTTGAGTTCATCTTTGGTGGCCTTATCTTTGTCATATTTTACCAAAAGAGCCCCAAGAACAGTGTGCACATCTTGCTTGGCTCCTTTATGAGTAGCTTTCCCAAATGAGAATTTTGAGACCCGATAATTTGCAGCTGTGATTGTTTCTTTAGTTTTCCCCTCAATGGGCACCACAACTTCTATCACTCATTCTCCAGATGGGTTGAGTTTCAGACTTGACACAGTTCTTAGTCTCTAGGAATTTCTCTTAGGCATATGATCCAATATGTTGAGATCTATAACGTCTCCTAGAGGAACATTCTTCTTTTTATTAGGAGTTTTCTTAAACAACCATTCGGGTATGGCGAAAGCTGATGAAGATGGAGTAGCAGATCCAATACCTGAAACATTGGTTAAAACAAGATCACTAGAAACACCACCTGGTATTTGAGAAGAAGTATAAATTATAGATGGCGTAGATGTAAGGACAGCCATAGGAGTTGATAGAATGATGCTAGGGGGTACAATTGAAGAAAATGGAAGTGTTATAGGAAATGAAGAGGAAATGGGTGACCCAATATTTTTCCCAACTGATAGGACTGGAAGTGATGAGAATACTTGGGCCATAGAAGTAGATGGGAAGGAAGAAATGATTGTGGAAGTGGAAGGAAATGATATTGGAAGTGAAAATGGAAGAGGAAAATATGGATAAAATTTTGTGATACTAGGAGAGTCACTGACTTCAACCACTTCTATCACAAGTGCTGTAGGAGACATAACCTTGGGAGTAGGAGCCTTGCAGAGAGATGAAACACCAACAACAAATGAAATATTCTATGGGATTGTAGGAGCATTTTGAGTCAACCTTTTTCACTTAGTGGGTGTTGGTTGGCTTATTGGTGGTAGAGCTCATGTATTTGTAGGTTGATCTTCCCCTTTGGGTGAGATCCCCAAGGTGTCAAACAAACTAAAAGTCCTTTTTAGAATGGGTCCTACCCTCTCCTTTGTATTGCTGCATTCTTCCACATACCAATCAATCCATGACAGTGGTTGATTGGAAACATTATCACCCTTGTATGATGAATCCAAAACCTCATCATTGTCTTGTATGTCCTTTGGCACATTAACTAAACCAAACTGTTGAACCTCGTCAAGGGTCAATCTTTCATTATCACTTTGTCGCACGATGTATTCATCCTGAAAATGAATTCATATATCTTTCAATTGGGGAACGTGGGAACTGGATTGACCATTTTCCCTGAACTCACCCCAATAATCAAAATTAGTCCATGGATGAAATGTTCACAGGGTTACCTCATCCATTTCTGCATCAACATGTTTAGCTCTATGAATATTTGGGCAAGAGTACCTGCCAATCGAAATAGGTAAATGCATTCCTTCTTTGTGACACTTGTTTTGGATTCGATGATAATCTAATAACTACCAAACCAATTCCAATAGAATCCATTTGTCAGTGAGGCACCTTGTAAATTTTCTTGGGGCACCTATGAAACCCAGAATCCAGATATAAGGGAATGTAGGAAACTAAAAGTAGATTTCTCCCCATTCCCGTACTTCTTTGATAGCTTCATCAGAAATCATCTGATTATATAGTTCTTTGTCAAAATGATAGAGGATGACATCAAAGAAAGCATCATTGGCTCTATGGAAATGTCTTCTTCCCTCATCCAAAGTGAGTTGGGGATAAAGCTCATATATTTGGGAAGTGTTGCAAACACCTCTAGTATTCAAACTAGTAAAATCTCCCATAGCAACAACAACATACACCAGGAAGGATGTCATGTAGAAAATATTCATGTCTTACACCCTACCCAATTGATAGCAAATGTAGCTACTAATATGCTCCCCCCATTGTATAAACTCATCATTCTTCTCGATAGTCACGATGTACAAAAAAATCCATTCCTGGAATTCCTTTGCAGAAGGGAGACCTGAAACTCTTCTTAGTAACACAATAAGATCATTGACCTCCTGAATAAAATCTGATCGATGCATATTTTTGGGTAATTTGGAGAAGCTCTTGGCTAGATAAGTTTTCATCATGATCTTTGAGCATACCTCCTCTTTCTTGTCCCACTGTTACACTGCTAACTCTGGTGAAATTGTGGCATAATCCTGAATGTCGAGAAGTTTGAGAAGATCTTTAAGTCTGGGTCCAAATGGATTACTACCTTATCATCATTATCTCTGGCTGACATGGAGTCTTTGTCAAAGTGGGCTGTTGTGGCTAAAACAAACTCTAGGTGATGTATAGATTTGGGAAACCCGGTAACAAGGCATGCCCACTATCGTAGATGGCTTGCATCCATGATTTCTTGTTTGGAGACTTTACTCTTTCCCAGAAAAATGGAAAATCAATTTTCACTAGGTCAGTGTCCCCTATATTCCCTAAGTCAAAAGATAGGCAGGAGTGTGGAGTAACCCCAAGAAATGAGTACTTCATCTTCTCTTTTCCCTTTGAAGTGGAAGCAGATATCAAGATTTTAGTTTCGGAAGCTGAAGTTGGAGAAATTCTGAAAACCTGGAAAGAAAAATCTTTTGAAGTCCCGAACTAAAAATTTCTGAAAGATATCACTGATCTGAAAATGTCCAAAAAATTTCTCCGAATTGGAATCTCGAAAGGAAAAAGTATCAAAAATAAAATATCCAAAAGAATTTCTCTAAAGAATTTATCTGAAACCAAGAGTTCCAAAAAGAAAATCTTTGAAAGAATTTCTCTGAAAATTTTTCCAAAAAAGTTCTCCAAAAAGAAAGGGATAGGATTTTTTTGCCAAATAATACTAGTTCCCAAAAACCTAAAAAATGAGAATTTTTGAGAAGAAGTATGGGAAACTCAAGAGGATCCTTCGAACAACTTTGAATACCTGAAGAATCTTGAAATGCAAAACATGGTGAACAAAGGGTTTGGCATTTCGAAAAATACACAGAGGGAGACCAAAGAGAAAACAAAATGAGAAGGAAACAAAGTAAAAGACCTTAAACCAAAAAGAAAATAAACAAATTACCATACCTTTAAAAATAGATAGCAAAGTACAAATAATGAAATGTCAGAGCAAATGTGTCGAGTAAAAATGAGGAGTAAAAACCAAGTTTAAATAGAAAACCTGATATTAATGGAAAAAACCCAATCCATACAGTTGTGGGTGAAGAATTAATTACGCGGAGGACTTCCACAATTCCGAAACCTGAAGCCCGAAATTAGAATTTCAGGGTTTCAGACTTTGGAGATTGGGAGATGAAAAAACAAATTGGAAATGAAACTTTTCAAAACCTGAAATCCTGAAAGTCCAAAAATTCAAACTTTCAGACTTTCAAACTTCGGAAGTTCAAAAGTAAAAATCCTAAAAATGACTCGAACAATTCCAAAAACATGAAATCCCGAAAGTTTGAATATTAGGACTTTCAGGTTTTAGAATTTCGGAAGTCTGAAAGGGATTTAAAAAAAATGGGGCCAAAATTTCCGAAACCCGAAAGCCTGAAAATCCAAAATTTCAGACTTTTGGGGTTTCAGACTTCGGAGAGTTCAAAAAGTAATAATTCCAAATCTGAGTAATAATTCTCCAAAAGAGAAAAATATCTAAAGTTTGAATATTGAAAATTTCAGATTTCGGGCCTTGGAGAATTTCATTGTACAAAGGAATTTTAAAAAATTTGTTTGACATATTTTTCTTTAAGGTAGGTTAAATGGTTAACAGGAAGGTGGCCTGTTTAACCTATATGGGGGTCTATTGGGTTGAGCCTGAGGCTAGTATGATCTGAAATTTTGAGCTTGCTACCTCTTAATTGTCACCAATTCCTTGCATAAGTTTTGCAACTATTTAATGAATTCTTGGAGTTCGTTTGTGGTGCTAGAAGAAGAAGTAGAAGTTTTGCTAGAATTCTTATTTTCTGGGGAAGGAATGGGAGCTAATGCAGGTTCTCGACTAGAACTTGGATTCCCTAATTCCAGATAAAGAGGCATAGGTGGCTTAGGTGCATGTTTACTAGCTTGAATCAAACAATCTTTTATTTGTAATAACAATGTTATAAGTTGTGGGAAAATTTGTACCCCTATAGATTGTGTCACCATTCTTATATAAGAATTTAAAGCTTTTAGGAAGTAGAGAAAAGAACCTTCGGGTTATGGTCTCACTGTAATTGGAATCCTATCCCATGTCCTTTGAAATATAAAATTAAAATAAGCCATTTGCTCATTTTGTGCTCTCTTGGTTGTGGTTAATTACTCCAATAGAGATAATTTGTCCCCCTTTTCTCTAAATCGGCTGTAAAGAGCTATACAAAATTGATCCCAATTATTAATTAATCCTAGTCGTAGACTTTTGAACCATTGTAAAGATTTTTCTTTAAAAGAAGAAGACAATAATTTGATTTCCACATCCATCTCATTGACCTCATGTATAGCACAAACATTTCCAATGTCTTGAATGTGACCAATCGGAGTTGTGTGATTTTCCCCAGTGAAGTATGAGATATTTTGTAATGTTGTAACTGGGATTGTGTTTTGTAAATTAACAGAAAGTGGGTTGCTACCTGTAAAGTTGACAAAAGGATTTCGTCATGGTGGTGGTTGTTGATGAGCCATTCTAATTGGTCTAAGAATTTTAGTTCACTAAATAAATGGTCTACCAGGTAGAGGTGTTGACAAGGTTCTGTTTGGTGGAGATGGTGATATCTGAAATCTTCTTCTTCTCCTTCTTCTACCTAGAGATAGTTGTAAATATTATAAAATACCTTCTTCTCTTGATCTAGACCTTTTTTTCATTCTTCTCATGAACCTGACAAACTAGCACTACTAAAACCACTAGATTTTTCCCTTTGGAGTCATCAAATGTGCTTGTTACAAAGCCTCAAAATGCTGGAAATTACAAAAATACCACACCAATCTCATTGCAATGAAATAAATACTTCTTTTTGGTCCCACTGGGTGTGTTAGAAATATTATCACAAAATTATAGCATCCTCTAATTTTCTTGCAATGTGAATTGTCTGGTAAATCAATGTAACTAGATAACATGGAATTTTCTCAAAGTGTGAGACTTTTTATTTGATACAACTCTCCAGATAAATATGGTTCTTTTTCCTAAACTAATGTTAAAACAAATCCTAATCAAGGGAAAATATGTTATCTAATCCTAACCTATAATTTTCAAGGGACCAGGGAGAGGGAGAGAGAATGAAAATTAACAAATCCTACACTAAAGAGGTGATACCAGTAAAAGAGGGTTGTGAAACATTCTGTTGAGGGAGGAAAATAAAATAAAATATAGTTGAGAGAGGTTAGGAAAGATTTAACATAATCCTAAGAATGCACCCATTACAAGGTTTCCAATAAACACAACAATACGAACCTGCAAGTGTTAGAGAACATACACATAAAATAATAGCAGTATTGGAGAGGCATGAAATTACAATAAAATTGAGAAAGGATTAAAGAAGAAACCACAATACACAGATTTATTTCTTAAAATAATACACAGTCAACTATATTTGTAAAATAGAGGCATAGATGCACTTTAAAATTTCATATGAAGGTTTGTAACTCAATGAATTTGAGAAAACAAATTGACAGATTATCCCCCCGCCAAAATGAGAAGTGTTTACAATATATAGAAGAATGTGGGAGAGAGAGAAAAAAGGGAAACTTGAAATTTTTCTATTACCCACAAACAATATGCATTAAATTTCTGAAAAGGGGCATGAGCATCTTGTCAAGGCCATTCCATCATGATGTCTTTCTTGCTGGAGAAGAAATGGACACCATACTTCATTTATTTTGTTTTTTGGGATGCTTGGAACTGTATTTTTTTGGAGCACAATATACTTTATTATTTACACCCACTTTACCTCACTAAAATTAATATTTCAATTTTACATGGAATAGACGATGTTGATACCTTTCCAACAATATAAATTTTCTCAAATTTTGAGTAACAGGTCAAAAGTTATTCCTATTTGAAAATTTGCATTAATCTGCACAAGAGATGACGAAAATGCAAAAGTGCAAAAAATATCCCAAGGCAAGACAGTACAAAAGTACAGAAAATCCCCTAGGCCCGATAGTGAAAAAGTGTGAAAATAATCCCAAATCTTGACAATACATAAGTGCAAAAAGGTTCCCAAAGCCGGACATTGTAGAACTGCAAAAAGTTCCCAAAGCTCGATAGTGTAAAAGTGTGAAAAAAACTCCGAAACCCTGAAATTTGAAAAATAGGGAGAGTTATAAGGACTTCTTTATATTTTCAGAAGGATGGAGAAATTTCTTATTTGATGAAGATTCTTAGGGATCCTCAAGTACTTAAAATATATAGAAAATATTATTTTGAAGAACTAAAAAGGGAAAATTGTCATAGTCAACCAAAATAAAGCGTGAGATTATTTTGGACAACATCTTCATCTGAAAATCTTGTAAGTTCCTTGAATATATTCATAAATGTAGATTGAGCCTCCATCATCTCAATAATCATCTTTGCATAATGTAGACAATGGATCATCCATCGAACTTCCCATATCACCCCCATATATTGTCTCCTCCCCATCACTCGTGGAAGATAAAAGTAAGAGTCTTCATTTTAGATTTTTATGTTTATCCTTATTTTAAAATTTTTTGGTCTTCCCTTTGTTAAATTTTAATTTTTTTAAGGTACTTGTTATGGAAAAATGACAGCACCCCTAATTGCTTGCAAGTGAACGGATGAGGCAATCAATGTGATTTTTCAAACATGGAGTTATCCCAAAGTGTCAAACTTTGAAATAAGAATAACCCTCCAAAGAAGGTTGACTTCATATCCTAGCCTAGTGCAAACTACTCCAAAGTGTGGAGAGTTATAGATTTAACCTAATCCAATATTTCCAAAGAGACAGAGATTAAGAAAATGCATGAAAATTAAAAGCTAATCTAAGGGAATGTGATGCACTAAGAAGGATGTTGAACAATCTACACAATAAACATAACACTACTAGAACCTTGTAAAGAGAAAAAAACAATACACAATAACCTTGCATGTAATGAAAGATCAAAAATTTGCAATAAAACACAGAAGAGGGTTTGAAACATCCATAGATATGATTTTATTACTCTCAGAGTTGATACAATACATCACATTTAGGGCCAAAGGCATGGATTTTGCATTACAATGTTCAATAGGGAGGTTTTGAGCTCCAAAAATATCTTACAGACAAGAAAAAATGGATGGGCATATATAAGGTGTCCAACCTTTTGAAATCAGACCCTCCTTACAATATATAGGAAGAATGAGAGATAGGAAGAATGAGAGATAGGGAGAGAGAAGGAATTTGAAATATTTCTTCAACTACCTAAAAGTGCATTAAAATCACCTACAACAATGATGGGTTCCACTTCAAAACCCATACATCCATGTACCTTCCTTTTTGGAGAAGAGAAGGGGGACAAGCTTCATCAATTTTTGTGGTTGAATCACCTACAACTATTACTCTAAATGGCAGATTTTATTTCTGATTTTTAAAATATTTATCCTCAATAAAAATAATAAATCTAGTTGTTGATGTGTAGAGGAAACTGAGAGCTTTCCAAAAAGTCCTATTTTGTGTGAATATGAGCTCCAAGTCAACAATTATGGCCATCTTAAGATGAGGGTGCCATATTGCAATAAATGTGAGTGGTTGATCTACCCTTTTGGAGCTTCGACCGTGCATCGTACCCTCCAAAATCTGAAATTTAAAACCTTGGGAATGTGAAACTTCAGGTTTCAGAATTCAAGTTGTGTTTTGGAGTTACAATGTTCTGAAACTCTGAAATTTTGAACTCCAAAAACACTATAGACCATCGAGATTTCAGGGGTTTAGATTTAGTGGTTTCGGGAGTTTGGGTGTCGGGGTTTTGGGAGTTCGGGTTTCAGGGGTTTGGGTTTTTGGAGTTCAAGTTTCAGGGATTTGTGTACTGTTCATTTGACTAAGAGCCAAAATGTTCTGAAATGCCGAAACCCTAAAGTCTAAAATTCAAACTTTGGATTTTTGAGCTTTTTGTCTTTGGAATTGTTGCATTGTTCACCTTCCTGGGTTCATGAAACCTTCGAATCTCCAAAATCCAGAACTCCAAAATTCATAGTTTGGGTTTCATAATTTCTTCTCCCTTTTTCATGCTTCTTTCCATCGAGTCCCCAAATTTCATCTCAACCTACCTCCGAATGATGTCACCTCTGAATAATAAATTTTGTGTGAATTCAGAGCTCCTTCATTCCCTAAACTAGCTTGAACTCTGGATCTCCTCCGCAATGCGTTCATCCCACTTCAATGAATTACTCACCTTGGAACCTCCCATTTCAGAAACCCCTGATCATGCCAAAACCCTAGATCCACATGTGAAGGCCTGGTTCGGATCAGGTCTAATCCTTTCCCATTGTCTATTTTATGCGTGGAGGAAAATGGATAATAGTACTATGTTTTTATTTATTGAAGCTATGGTGCTATTTTAAAATTGATTACTAGTTTATTTTAAGTATTTTAATTAACTTTTGTCTATTTTTATACCTTGGTCATTCATATATTAGTTGGATTATAACGTGGTCTATTTTTAATTTTGGTTTGATTTTATTTGTTAAGTATTATTTTTTATATTTTTATGTTTATATTTTAAGATTTTATATTATTTGTTTAGTGTTGTTTTATTTTTATTTTTACAAAGTTTATATTTGAGTTTAATATAGTATAGTTTTTAAGTTTGAATTTGTTTCATGAGTCATCCGTCCAAAATTAATTAAAATGTCAAAAGTTTCTTTTGTGTCTATAATAAAGTCTAATGTGTCATAAATTTGCTTAGAGTTTTGAGTCATCTTTATCATTTTGTGTCAGTTCCAAATAAAACATGTAAAGTTGTTCTTCCATGGACATGAACTTGTAATTATTCAATGAAAAATCAAATGTATTTTTAGGTGAAGATGTTGTCCGCATTTTTGGGGGCATTTTTGTCCCCATATGAACACTAAGAGGGGGAATGTTAGGAAAAATTAGTATTCACACGATTGGTAGTTATTTACAGTATGGTAAATATTATTTACTTATGGTAAGCTAGTTAATATTATTGTTATGTAACAATAATATATATTGGGAGTTTTTTATAATATTTTTTTACATGATTTTGGTGTGATTCACACAACTCGCCAACTAGGAAATTGTAAGATATTTATGGGAGGAATAGTTGGAGAAATCTCCTTGTTTATAGGAGAAGCTTCACTATATGTATTTTTTCAATATATTAAATAAAATATGTTGTTGTGATCGTCCAATTTCGTGCTTCTACACATTTTAGCTTTGGCTCCTCCATGAATTATGGGATAAAACCTATCATGTGGAAACAAGATGACACTTTTTTTAGTCAATACTTTACTTGTGAATGGAGGTATTCTAGATTGAATATAGTTCATTTTAAGTTGTTGAATCATATGAAGAACAACCTTCAAGTGAATGTAGCAAACTTCTTGCATGAAATGTTGAAGAAAATGATTCGTAAAGTAGAAAGGGGTAGGGCAACATTATCACATCATTGTCTTATAACCCTAGTGGTTAAACACACCCTGAAAAGGGATCATACACAAATACCATGGGAAGAAATTGTAAGGGTAAAAAGTCTTGAGACATTGATGGAAAGCATGAGAAACAGAAGGAGAGGCACTGAGATCTCTTCTACACATGTAAAGTTAAGGTTGCACCATCCACCTCCTAACCTAAATAACTCATAGATTTTGAAGGCCTTCCTCCTACTGAATAACACCATGTATCTATCTCTCCTGAATTAATTTTCATAGTTGAATCCCTATTGGAATTATCCTCTCCTAAACCCTCCACTTCAAATGCTAAATGCAAATCCTCTCATTCTACTCCTACACAACCTAAGAACTCTCATAGGATTAGAAAAAAAATACCAAACACCTCCAGCCCAATACATTCACAACCCATCTCACTAGACATTGATTTGGAAGCTATAGAGGAAAGCCTTGAGCCTCAAAAATTAGAGGTAGAGTAAGGATATATTGATGCCATAGTTCATGAGAGGGAATATCCTAAATAACCCATGGAGGATAAAGAAGAACCTGAAAATAATTAGGGGTAGTTCATGAAGTGGAAGGTCATAAACATGGAGAAAAAGATGGATAAGAATAGGAAGTTGGAAGAGGAAGTGGACAAGAAAAAATTCATATGGTTTTTTGAGAAAGTCATTGAGAAGTAGGAACAAGAAATTAAGAAATAACAAATTATTGAGTTCATTGCCTAAGTAATTGATCAAGTTTTTGAGAAAACACTACATGCTATTTTGCAAGAAGGAAATGCAAACCCAAATTGTTATTCATTAAATTATGAGATAGCCTATCAAACCATCTTCTAATGAGATGGAAAAACAAAAAATGGGACCAAATATTGACTATTTGTTGCTGAAATTGGAAACCTACATTAACATGTTGAAAGGAAAATGGGAAAAATATAAAGAATCCCTCATCTCTAAGCACAAGGAATAACTAGAGGACAAGGATAAAGAAACTAAGAGGTTGAAGTAGAAACAGTTCATGTAGCACATGAAATATTTAAATACATACCCCATCAAGTGTAAATGTAATCTACTTGAATGATAAGATGTTGCAACATAAAATTACTTGCATTAATTTTTACATGATATATGATATCATCTCAACTAGGAGATTCTTTAAATTATACCAGAACAACACCCTTGAACTCCAAAACTTGTTATGTGAGGTTTATTTCAACAACTATGCCCTACAGTATGATAGATATTGGATCCCAATATTATATGTTGGGGATGTACAAGTTAAGGCCTTATGCTCTTATTTTTTAAATGAATTAGATAGATCTAGGAAGATGAACTATTATACAAATATAGAGAATGTCCAACCATTGTTTGTCAGGGTTGAGGCCAAAAAATCTGAAGAGGTTACAAAGCAATATGAAAAGTATATAAAGAATAAGGTGATCAGGAAGAGAGTGTTACAAATGAGGACAACAACCCACGTAAAAGTAAGGGAAAGGATCAAGTAACATGGGATTAAAGTTTTAAAATATTGTAGAATTAGATGGAATAAGATATCCCCAGAACTACAAAGGAAAGAGATGCACTCTTATCAAAAAAAAAAAAATCCAATTTTGAAAAGAGTAAATGCATACATTGAGATAGCTAAGGAATGTGAAGACAATTGGTTTCTTATAGGCTATCATCCATCAATTTTTCATTTTCCAATACCACCATTGTAGTCACAAAATCATGCACTTTAGATATTATATAATATCACTCTCACACTACTATTGAAAAGGTTTTTGACTGAAGAAAGTACTAATTAACTCCTTTCTTTTAGCTTTCTTTATTTATTTTATTTCATCATTCTTGACCTCTTACACCCACATGCCCAGTCATATTCTACCATTTCTCATTATTTTATCCTTGATTGGGGCACCCATGCTAGTAATCGAGCACCTATGGGCATTCTGGTCCCACCAGGGGCATGCCAATCCTTTTTAAACTTTCCTACCACTTTTTGGGAACTTTATAGCCATTTCATTTTCTTATCTTTTTGGTGGTTGGACATTCGGGGTTAATTACGAAATCAGATCAAGAGAACCCTATAAATATAAAGTTATGAGACCATAATGAGGGACCAAGAACTAGTCACTAATATCATCAACCTAGATTTTCATCCATCTAAAGATCATTTGCATCCATTAGTTCTATCACAAGGACAATCCTGGTGCATCTACATCACACAAGAATAGGGGAAGGGATTATATTCTAATTCATGCACCATTCTACTACATTCTACATCTAGTTATTACTCGCTACTTCAGAAATTCCTACTAGCACAAGAGAACCTAGAGCACATAATGCACACACACACACATTAGAACTACATTGGGGTCTAATATTTATTGCATTTCTCAGTTAGTAAGACCACTTTTGTAGTAACTGAGGTCATTCCAATTCATTTATTTGCATTCATTTTTTACGGTTTTGATACTTCTTCTAGTCATCCTGTAGGTCTTCTCATCATCTTAGATTATTATTGACACCTAGAAAAGTGTAATAAATCTGATGTGACACACATTGAAGATTTTAGACGACCTTCTGAACCTGTGAAACTCAATTCCGAACCTTTTGCATAGACTAGAGTGCCCATTCTACATATCAAAGCACCCGCATGCATCCCAGTCCTTCTCCAAGCTCCCCAAACCTTCTTTGGGTTCCCCAGTCCAGGGAAGCAATCAAGATATGTTCTTTTTAGGAAATCTACACATTCATTACTACTTCCAAATTATTATATTTACTCTATGACATAGTATAGCAAGCTTCTATAATCAGCTAAATCACTTCCATACTTATCTTGCATATTATGGTTTTTACTTTCATTAAATTGGTTGTTTGTTTTATTTTCCATATTTATTTATTGTATTTACATGTCTTTCTAGATTATTTTAAGTATTCCAATATTCATATTTTAGTTAATCAAACATGGACAAGTGACGTTCTACTCACTAAAAGGATACATGAAATATTTTGGAGCATATTCATAAGGAATATCGGCTATTTCTTGTCATAGGAAGAAGTAACAGATAACCCAAATGATTTTAGGTGTTAATTCAGTTTTTTAGCAACAGAGATATGAAATCCTTGAATGAAGATATTCAAGAGATTAAGCCTGGGGGTGTCATGAGTCGTGTTAATTACCTTTGTAAAAAACTCATATTCTATATTTTTCTCAAGCCTATGTATTTATGTTCACGTATTTTCCAATTACACTACTGAACATTATCATTATAACCTTGAACATGTGGAAAACCTTGAAATTATGCCATAATTACTAATTAATATAGTTCTACCTAGTTATATTTATTCTGTGGTATTTTGTGTATATTTATTCTTATTAATTCAATAAGTTTTTTGAATGATGATATGTGTGATTCCACTATTGATTGTATGAAATTTTCCATATGTAGCATCTCATATGAAGCTAAGGAACCATCTGTAGCCAAAGAGTGTTGTCAATGCAGCAAGATCCATAGCCAAAGGAAATCATATACACGAAAGATTCCATGTTATGAATATATTTTGGAAGGAATGATGAATGGTGCTAAAGTTTGAATGTACCGTTGAAGAAGTGGTTACATCTGGAATATGTAGAACTAGGAGATAACTCAACATTTTATTTGGTCATTCATTATAAACTAGTGAAGAAATGATAGATTGAGTTAACACATGGTTGAAGGAAATATTATATTGCTTGAAATAGTTTTTATGTGAACTCATTTTCACTTCTGTTGCATCTGTTGAATCTATCATTGGTTTATTAAATATATTTCACTTATTTTTTTGAAACTCCATGTTGAATTCTTCTTCTTTAACATCTCATTGTAAGATGAGCTCAAGTATACAAGAAAAGGTTAGTGTTGATAACAGAGACATTCATTATCAAGAAAATCATGGAGGAGATTGCTTTTTTCTTTGGTGTCTGAGTTTTGTTTTTTAGTATTTAGTAGTACAACTTATGAGGTATTAACATTCAATTCAGGGCCCACTTGTGGTATTTGCTAAACCCCTCTATTGTTGTCTTGTTTTATTGCATGTATGCTTACCTAAGAACCATTTACTTTCTATATCTTCATTCTAAATTTATAGCTTTGTCTTAGTGCTAGCATTTATAACCTATTCATTTTCAGTTATAAGTCCTTTTTTTTACTTTCAAGATTTGTTGTGACATTTATTTATTTCCAACCTCATAAATATACTAGAAATCTGTATACAACATTGGCAATGTTTCAATTTTACATCCCTTGGTTTGATAAATAAATGACTAAGATTAAATTAACAACATATTAATTATTGCAAGTTGATTTACACCCCCAGTAGGTGTAATGGTGATTAAATGCCAGGTATGATTAGATGAAATGCATAATAAAAACAAAATGAGGTGATACAATTATGACAGTGGTCTAGATGCTATGTTCATAGATGTTTGGAAGGCTTATGAGATACAATATGCAAGTCAAAAAGAACTCTTAGAAGGCTGCAATGATGACTATTTTATACTAAAGAAGTGTATGAAGAGTTTAAAGTTGTAAAATATAACTATGCAAGGGTATTATACTAGCTAAAGAATAGAGTATTGTTATCTATAAGGTGCTTAAGGCTGCAAGGTACAGTCAATGAAGATTAGAAAAGTATTTATAGATGATTCTTTAGTCTAGATTTGAATTATCAAAGGATGAATGAGCACCATTAAAGAATGCATAAAGTAGATAAGTTTTCGATGAAGGGGTATGTTTGTTCTTTAAAGATGATATAGATGGTAAGGAAATTTTTACAGTGTCAAGTCTCATGCATATGATGAAATAGTGTAATCATAGGCATGTTTCATGGTAGGTAGAATGGGAAGAATGTATCAAGTGTTATTTCTAGGTTGTAGGTGAAGAAAATTGCAGTCCTATATACATCTTGAAGCTAGAATTTTCTTCATTCATAAGGTGAAGATTTTGAGTGTGGTTTATCACATTTTGCTCTTAAAAGTTGGATCTATGGACTAGTCAATGAAATTCTACTTGTTCCTTAAATGTTGTGCCTTAACTTTGTCTGATTGTGAAAAATGAGATCCTCATGAACATGGTTTGTAAAGAAAACATTGACATATGTGGAACAAGATCTAAGTTCACTCAAGTATATTTTAAGGTGTCAAGAAGCATCTATAATTCATGAAGAAAAGTTCCAATGCTTTGATATTTTGGAAAATGTCCTATTTTCCTTAACATTAACTGAGAAAAGAAAAGAAAATATCAAGTTTTGGGTATGATACATCCTCATAAGATCAAGTGAGTATGCTTTGATCATGAATAATGTGGTGCATGTAATATTACCATGTCTAGTAGTGATAGAAAAGGGGAAATAGTCATTTTTTTAGGAACACTACAAAAGAAGAAGTATGATGAAGCAAACCACATTATGCATGTTAAGAAGGTTAGACATCTCTAAGATAACACTTTATGACTGTATGATCATAATGAATTATTTTTCATCGCATCCAAGCAAGGTAAGAGCTCAAAATTTGTGTTTTTTAGTTAGAAGGAGATGGCACAGGTCCCGGGGGAGCCATAAAGAGGAGTATCATGATGATTTTGGCTTCTAGAGACTGGGAAAGTTGGTCAAAATGCACTAAAGTTACTTTTTAGGGACAAGTAGTCCTAAAATCTGATCATGTTAAATCTTGAAGAAAAATAGTGTGCTTGAGCTTGATCAAGACCTAGAGAGAAATGGATGAACAAGAATGAAGAAAAAATTGAGAGCATATGTTCACGGGGAGTTCTTTATAAGCTCAAATAAGGTCTATACGATCATCTTATGTTGCTGAAGGAGTCCAAGAAGAAGGTATCTCAACCCCAGGGGGAGTCATTTGAGCAAGTAAGTCAAGTTTTTTGCATTATTTAAATTGTTTTTTGTCATTTTCCATGCAGTAGTGTCATTATATCTTTTTTCATAGAATTCAAAGGGGGAGAAAAGTATCAAAAACATGGAAAATAATTCATAGGTAGGTGTTGGTCATGTTTTTTACCATAAATGTTTCTGAAGGTGGTTTCCATCAATGAAAAAGGGGGAAATAGTCTGGAATTGTGGGTATGTGTTTTCATTGATTTCAATTCCATTGATGGAAAATGGTTTCATGGTGTGGTATTTTTCTCCATGACATGTTAGTCAACGGTCAAGCATGAAAGTTGATTGGAGTGTCAAGTTTGGTGTTCTATATGGTCCTAGAAGCTAGTCTAGTAAGTTGAGTCATGGTTTGATACCTCCCAATCTAGTTGGAGGGTATCATGGGGTAAACCATGGTTCATATGATGTAGCATGGGTGTCTATGTGTCTACATGGGGTCAAGATGGTCAGGTCATGAGGTTATATGGTTGAGTTAGGTCATTTCATGATTTTTCTAGCCCCAAAGCAAACAAAATGAGGTAGATGTGTGAGATTAGGACCTAATAAGTCATGGTGGAGCATGGTATTAGTTTTTGTGATGTATATTGTGAGTTTGAGGCTAAGTACTTAGTGGTTTAGAGGTGTTTCAAGGAGCTTGAGAAGTAAGCAACTAAGAAACAGACATGTTGGCATAGGTAAGTCATTATGGCTAGAGAGTTATAAGAATATTCAAGTTAGTTGGTGAATATGGAAAGTTATAGGATGTTTTCATGATGCTTCATGAATTTTTTTAGGCCATTCTAAATTTTTAATTGCAAAATATATAGTTTTGGCCAAACTAGGTAGGTTTCAGTCTGTTTTTAAATAAAAATTTTACCTTCTGATGCTCATTGTGGATTGTATAATTTGCATAGGGACCTCATCTCTTTGGAATATACTCTAAGGTAAGTTATGAATTTTTCACAAAAAATAATGAGTTTTTTTTATCGTCGCATTTATATAAATGATCGTTAATAAGGTAAGTTGGTTTGAAACCCTAGCAAAACTCTAGATAGGAGAAGCTTGGAGAAGATTGTTTGTACCAGCCCAGTTTTGGTTGGTGTTGAAAAAATTATGATTGGATTTTATAGAGGAATCCTCTATATTTATAGAAATGTATATGAGAGCATGTGGTGATATGTGGGCCCCACCTGAAAATTCTTATTTTTGAACAAGTCTAGTTTGAGGATAAATTTTTAAAATAAGCTAAATATTAAATTGACATTTTTTCATCCTAGTATTTTTCTTAGTGTTCATAAAGGTTTTAGGTCAGGGTTGTGTAGAAACAGTTCAAATTTTTCCCTATTTATGAAGACTAGGTTTTGGGGCAGTTCGGAGCATCTTGTAGTAAAATTGACATTGCAGAAGATACAATATGAATTTATGAGATCAAATCAAGTTTTTTTGTGAAGATGGTGCAGAAATTTTCATTGGTATATCAAACTTTTTTTTTGATATGGTATGCAAAATTTACGATATATTCTTTCAAGGTCAAATTTGAAGGATGCTTATTCCACCAAGGTGTAAAGTAGCTTCATGAGGTAAGTGACGGCTTATGAGTTATTCGTGATTAGTGAAGGTTGAAGATTGATTATAAATCATGTATAAGTTTGTTCCATTCTTTTGTTAATATTGAAGTATTTTTTTTGAGGTGATGGAGCATGTTGGGCTAATAGTCAGTTCTTGAGTCCAAGAAGGCATAAAAAGTGATTTTCAGAGATTGGACTGGTTCAAGGCCTTCCACTTGGATTTGGAAGGAGTTATAATATGTGATGGAAATATGATTCAAATAAAATTCTAGTGATATATAATTTATTATATTGGTGAGTTTATTTTATGGCTATTTCAAGTCAATTTTTGAAGAAGAAGGTATGTTGGGTTTCAAGACAGTTTTGTTCTTGTTGAAAGAATGAGTTTTTGAGGCACGATAGGAATGGGTAAATGATTTATATCATTTGGAGAGTGAAAAGTGGTGAATTTTTTTCCTATTGAATGAATTTTTATGTCTTTAAATTGACATAAAGGGTTTAAACTAGTTGAGTTTCTAAAACTTAGGTTTTTGGGAAACTTGTTTTGGTGAAGAGGAAAGTAGTTGTGATTTGAGCATATGGATGTTTCATGATTTGTAATTTTCATATAATTTATTTAAATTTCCTTTTAATTCCATATTGTGGTCACATGCCATAGTTGAGTTCATCTTGAGGGGTCTTGAGGCCCAAAGGTAAGGACGTGGTGCTGGAAATAATTGTTTTGAGAAGGATATGAGCCACCGTGCCCATTTAATTAAATATTTTATGGTTATAATAAAATGTGTGACCATGTATGATGATGTTTAATGTTATATTACTCGTGTGTGGTGAATTTAAATAATAAGGGTTTTTGAATGAGTGGATTTTTCTCATGGTCTAACCAATAGAGTTTTGAGGTTTGTTTGGTGCATGATAAGATGGTTTTTGGCATGACCGACCAATATGGGTCATATGTGACCATATTGTAATGAATTTACTTTTATTTTTTTAAAGGTTTTTGGGTCAAATTTAGTCATGAAGGGACCGACCTGTTTTGGGTTATAAGGAAGAGAAGGCTAATTTCATATAAAAGTGAAGTTTGACCTCCATTCTGATGAGCTAGTCTTACATGGGGGAAAAGTGCGACCTAGATCACGGAGTGTTTTTTTACAGGTATGAATGCATGATTTTGAATGTCTTATCAGTATGTGTTTTATGTCCAAGAATAATTTTTACAACATGATCAGAAAGTATTTAATCTGAAAGACAAGTTAAGAAGGAAGAAGATTATGCAACGAGTTGAAGGTACTTAGGGTTTGAGATAGTGTTTGTGAGATGAATAAGTGATCTCCATCAGTTGTGGCAGAAACAAACTTTAGATATCATCATTATCAAGCTCTTGTGTTGGTTCTTGGCCCTCCATCTTGGGGGGTTTATCCTCATTTTAGAGTGGGTTCTTCAATAAATTAGGGGTTGTTTCTACTTATAGGATTGGTACTCTACTAAACTAGGGGTTGATGCCTTACTAAATTTGAAGCATGGAAATATAATTTTTATGTTTCAGTGTTTTTCTTCCCCATGAGGTTTTCCAAGTTGAATCGTGTGTGTCTATGATCTATCTCTTATGTTTTATGGCTATTTAAATGTATTGTGCACACTTAATAAGCTATGGTTGAATGTGTGTGAAGATATGCATTTTATTGATTGTTGCAGTTAATGGTAAATTAAATAAGAATTTTTTAAGAGTGATTCACCCCCCTCTATCCATTTTTCTTTCAACACTTGGTATTAGAGAAATTCCTTGGAATAAATTTTAATCACATGAAGGATATCCTTCAAGAAAAATCAATGGGTAAGTCTTTAGATGTTAGACTATCCTTGAGGAAGAATTGTGAGATTAATGATTCCCTAATCCAAAATTTACAAGATCAAATCAATTTCATGGAGAATAATCATGGCTAAGCAATCAAAATGATAAAAAATCAAGTTAAAATCATGTATAAAGCTCTAAAGGAAAAGGAAGATACTTGCCTCAGGTATGGAGATAAGTTGAAGGTGTTAGAATCTTCTATTGAAGATACTTTTAATAAGTTGGAAATGTATGATAAGCTAGAAAAAGAGTTCTGAAGTTCTTAGTTGAATTTTAGAGGTGTAAAGACATGTTAGTAAGAAAATAGGTTTAGGATACATAGATGAACATGTGAAGAAAGATGATAAACTGGGTCTAAGATCTCATGAAAAAATGAAGTTGATAAAGAAGGCCAATCCAAGAAGTCCTAAATCTATTAGGAAACCTAATTCTATGAGGCATGATTCTTCGTTTAATGGCTATTACTATGTTTTTGAAGGTTTTGGTCATATATCTAGGGATTACAAAAGAAATCTATCTAAGTATGAACACTCATGGGAATGGTAGTAACTATTTTAAGGGACAATGTTATTCATGTTTTAAATATGGTCACAAGACAGATGATTTTGGTTGAAATATCAATATATATGAGCCTATAATATGAAATAATGTTATGTGCTATAAGTGTAAAAAGCCTATAGGATGTCTTAACAAATTGAATCCTATGACATATGACATATCGTTGGATCTTCTAAACAAAGTGAATCTACAAAATCCTATAGAAGATTTAAAGCTCCTAATGGACTAAATGAAAGAGTTTTAAAAAATAAAAATATTCTTATGGATGATTCTAAGGTCAATAAGGATGTTTCTAAACTTGAGGAATCTAAATATGTCAAAGAAATAAATAATAATAAGGATCAAAGTTTTGTGATGGAGAAGTATGATTCAACTATCAGTCTTGGTGGAGTATCTCCTAGTGATGACAAGGATGTAAAGGAGAGAGAAGTAGTGATATCTAAGGGAGAATTAATATCCTTTAAGTTACCAAGGTATTTTGATATGGTTAAAAAGGAAACGATCAAGTTTGTAAGGCCTAGTTCAATCCAAGAAGAATTATTAGCCCTAGGTCGGAAAGAGCAAGTGAATGAAGATCCATCTTATCTCCAATCTAAATATGAAGGATTTGCATCTGAAATTATTGTTAGAATCCACTCATTTTCAGTGGGTTTTTTCATTTATGTCAAGTGGTATTGATGGAAAATTGGGGTTGATTGGTGAAGTGAAGAAGTCGGGGACATGAAGGTTGATTGGTAGTGCCCTTTCAGGATAGTTTCTGGTACTTGATGAGATGTGATAGGCTGGTACACATTAAGGAAAGGTATTGTGAGCATGGAATCAGCTTAGGAATAGTGTCTATAACATGTGTGAGCTAAAACAAGGCTCATTTTATCTCCTGAAGTAAGAATTCAAAAGTGCATTGAAAGTGGCTTTGAGAACTAGCAGTATTTACTAAGGAAAACATGATTGGTCAATGCTTCATAGGAAAAACTATGGCTAAAAAATAACTAGAATGTATAGAGGGATGTCTTGCAATGCTCTATCTCAAATTTCATTAGATTTTGTAATGGTTGTTTTGAGTTATTCAAGTTTACCTAAAAGAGTCTCCTTGATAAATGCATTTTGAGCTACCTGGCTTCTTAGGAATCAAGAAAAAATATGAGGGATTCTTCAGATAAATCATAGAAAACAAATTTGTAGTAGACTCCAATGTTGAAGTGTTTGACAATGTTTCAGGAAAATTGGACAAGTATTGCATAATTTATGAGTATTCTTCCAGCCATAATTTTCTCTCTCCTAAGCACTTTCTGAAGTCAGAAATGGAAAATGTGGTTGTTTTTTCCTAAAATCACTTGGATGAGACTCTTTAAATATTTTCATGGTATTTAGTGATGTGAACATGCTTCTCGTATTGGCTTGGTTTTTAAGCTTCTTTGGCTTAATGCATGGTATTCTCAGGGCATGAATGAGGTATGTTTGTAGGGTTAGTGTGATATAACAAGTCTATAAAATTTATGGCTACATCAAAATCTATGAATGTAATTGATTCCTTCTTCCCTTAAAATACTTGCTAAATGGGCCCTTGTTTTTTATATGGAAAATTGATGGTATGTGGTTATAATCTCAAAGTCGACTCTTTAAGAACACCTATCATGTTTGAAGCTTCAATATCTAAAGTTGTTTTTTTTCAAAATAGTTATTGGTTAGTCTCAGAGGTTATCAAATTAAAATATGTACCTCAATTCTAGTATTCTATCACCAAGAAACATGAAGAAGGTTAGATTCTTTATCGAAGGCTAGTAAGTTTGTAAACTCAAAAATTTCTATGAGGGACTCTTCAGATAAATCATAGAAAAAATATGAGGGATTATTTGGATAAATAATAGAAATAAATTGTAGTAGAATCCAAGCTTGAAGTGTTTGAAAATGTTTTAGGCAAATTGGACAAGTATTGCATAATTTATGAGTATTCTTCTAGCCATAATTTTCTCTCTCTTAAGCGCTTTCATCACTCTATCATCACTATGTAAAATAAATCCCCCACTATGCATGATAGGATATCAGTGAAAAGGTGATTAGTTGGTGCTTAATGTAGTGATAATTCATTCAATGAAGTTCAAGGGTGCCTCATCATCACACCATGCCAAATCAATACTTTTCATACAACCTTTGATCTCAATAAGCAATGCACATTAAATTGTTTCAGGCTACTTTGTTATTTTTATTTTATTTCTGGAAGTCATGAAGATAATTTCAAATACTTGGAACTCATTAAAAATATGTTGACTCTCTCACAGGACCACAACAATTGGAATTTTTGAGCTCTATTAAGAATTTTGTAAAAAATATAGTTTTAGATTTTTCTGGGTATGTATAGTTGGAAAAACCTTGATGCCAAGGATTTTCAAAAAAAAATTATTTTTCTCAAAAATCCATTAATAAAATATCATAACATTTTGGGGATAGGTTTGTATGATGAGTACGCTGCATTTGAAAAAGGAATTAAATGTTTTCATCATGTATCGAAGAAGAATCCTCTGTCTGTTTTCTCAAAATTCCTCCTTCAACTGTGTAGAGTTAGAAAAGAAGGTCTGTGATGGATTTCTTGAATATTTTCATGCCAAATCTTATTACAAAGGTTTATATAACTCGGTAATTGATGAGTTGAACTTTTTGGAGTTCTAAATTATCTTAAAGAGGTGAAAAATTATGGCAGAAGGGAATTTACTAGCATGAATTCTTGTTTTAGTTATCACAGTCAGTTGAGATCTATGATCTAGAATGAAATGGATATTTGTGCAAAGTGAACTTCACCTTGAAGTGGATCAATGTTTTAAAAATGGTAAGTGAAAAGAAAAAATCAAATTCACACATATATCTTTCCTTTCAATCCTGAATAGAAGATCAACAGTCAATTCTTGATTGTTTTTCTCTTTGACAAAGACTTTTGGTGTCTTGAGTTGATGTGAAGAGTCATATGGATGAAGTTTGAATGGAAATGCAGATTTTTTGAATATGAAAAAAATATTAAGAAGAAAATGATCAAAATTTGAAGAGACAATGTTGAACCAAAATACAAGGTGTTGTTTCATGTGAAAGGCCAAGGGGAGAAGAATTTCATTCGATGTTTTAGAGGTTGAAGTTGAATAGATGGGAAAAATACTAAATGATGACTGTAATGATAAAAAAGTAAACTTATCAATTTTTGTGTGATAACCTTCTTAAAGTAATATTATGTTCAAAAGAGAGTTCTATTTGTCTTATTCATTTAATGAAAGATCTTTTGATATCAGATAGATGAAAAGTCAGGGGTCAAGGCTGAAACCAAAAAATTAATGGGGAAAACAAGGGGGCATGATTTTTCTTTAAAAGGAGAGACTTAGATGACAGTGAACATGCATTAATTGTAAAGAAATAATAATAATTCGGAGCATATAGTGGATTCATGAGTGTAAAAATAGTGAACATAAAATTGAGATGAATGTTATAATGGTAAATTGAAAAACTAGTGACAAATGATAGAGAGGGTTTTGATGGAAGGACTAAATTGAAAAAGAAGACAAAAATACATAAATTATAACATTGTCCTAATAGATCAAAAATAGAGGTCTGAGATGATTTTGATCAAGAAATCAATGGTAAATGAATATATTAAGTTAGTGAAGGTAAGGATACTGTGCCATACAAATCAGAGGAAGAAAAATTTTAGCATACAACTAGTAGAGAGAATTTGAGGCAAGGGAAAAGGTATGCATTCTTTAGAAATAGGTGAATTGTAAATTGTTGAATGAATTACACTAGTAAGGTGTTCATGATCTGTTGATAAAGAAATAAGTAGCTGAATGGTCAATCTTTACAGTGTCATTGTATTTTCCCTAAGTGGGTGCTTAGGTCACATTAGTAGGTGCTTCTAACAAGTTACTACTTTTTAAACTAGTTGAGTGGGTGCCTAGCTACCTTCTACTGAGTACTAGAAGGATTTTGAATTAGGTGCTTCATAGGTTATGTGGGTGCTCAACCAAGGTCAAAATCATTGTATACTAGGAATTGGTGTTCCTAATAAAAACCCTTGATTTCAAGTGGGTTTTCTCCCTTTATGGGTTTCCCACTATAAATTTGGTGTCTTGTGTACTTGTATTCTTGCATGCAATTTAATTTGTTCATGGTTAGATTTTTTTTAGTCAATAAGGTTTAAAGGTTACAAAATTGATTTGTATTGATTCACTCCCCCTCTTAGTTCTTTTGATATCCAAAAAATGGTATCAAAGCGTTGTATTATGGAGTTAATCCTAAAAGCTTGGAGGTGATCCTAAAGACATAAATATGAGTTCTTTAGCTGAATCATCCTTGAAGAGAAAGTATGATATTTCTCAATCTTTGATAGAAGGTTTGAATAATGAGATTAAGAACATGGAATCTTACCATATTGAATAAATAAATGAAGTGGATTCATTAATAGAAAATGTTTCAAGAGCTATGAAACAAAAGGAAAAGACTCCCTAAAACTTTAAGAGGAATTAAATGCCTTAAAGGTTGAATTGGAAAAATCTCCTAATTAACTTAATTATTTATGAAGCACGCAAATACATTCTAGTAAAATAGAGCATGAAGTATGCCAAGAAATAATTCATGCCAAGAGTGAAGAATGTGAGAGGTTAAATGTTGATCTGAGTGCTCTCAGAGAATAAATGGAACAAGCAAAGAACAAAGAAATGAAGGTTGAAACAGGTCATGTTTCTTGTCAAAGATGTTCAAAGAACATAGTGGATGATAAAGTTCGTCCCAACATGCAACCAAAAAAGAAGCAAACCAAGGATACTAACACTCGAAATTCCACGCCAATTAGACAACCAAATGCATCCAGGTATGAGAGAAGATTCAATGGATATTGTTTCTCATGTTATGGATTCGGACATAGAGATAGGGAGTACATAAAAAAATATGACAAAGATAACCAATGGATATCTTGTGCTACTAAATATGAAATAAACATCTTGTGTTTCAATTGTAAAAATAAAGGTCATATTGCTAGGTATTGCTTAGAAGAACCTTTAAGTCAATTTAGTAATGGAATTTATTATTCAAATAGAATGATAAATCATGTCATAGGTTATACATGTCATGACTTGTTGGACATTTCTCGAAGAATTTCTATAACTATGGAAAACCTAAACACAACAACACGTTCTATACCTTCAGATGGAAAGAAAATAAATCCTCTAACATTAAGATAAATTCTACAAAGTATATAAAATCAGTCAAGCCTCAAACAGCTCCTGGAAAGAAGAAAATAAAATGGGTATACAGGATTAAGAAAAAAAATTCATAAGTTGAAATAGAAAAGAATGAAAATAAGCTGACATGGGTATATACGGAAGAGGCACAACAAGCCAATATTGTGTCAGGATAAAATACCTTACATGAGATATCAACAAAGGTTGACAAAGGCAAGAAAACAAATCTAGTGCCAAGGATAAGATAAGAAATTTCTTCCTCACCATTGAAATCCTTAGCCCTTGGTCATATGGTATGGTCATATGAGGGCTTAAAGCTTGTGATTCCTACTAGTAGCTACTTAATTCCAGCCCCCTTTCATTTTATTTTTGTCGTGAAGGAAAGAGCATGTTGTACTGACAACTGAAATAAATAGTAGAGAATAATATTGAAAAGCTTGTAACGTTTGATCAGTAACTCGGTTTTGAGTGTCATTTTTTATAAAAGTGCTTGTTTTTCTGTTCTCTTTCCATTGGAAATATTTATTTTGAGAATCTCACTGTAATTATAAAGTTTCATTTTTTAACACACACTCATTATAAAGTGCCAAAATTTGGGGGGTCTTGTTGCATTGCTTGGTTCTTGCATTTATTTTGGTGACTTTTTGAGAATGGCATCTACTTTTGCATTAGATCATGTTGATCCATTAATAACACATAATTACCACACATGGAAACCAAGAATGGAAACAATAATTAAGTGGAAATGATTATGGGCTTTAACTTCTTTAGAACAACCATTGTTCACTAGAGAATATGAGAAATTTCAGTACCAATGCAAATTTGATGAGTATATGGGTTTGATAGGAACTTATGTAAGTGACAATATTTTATTTCATTTGGATAAATGTGACTCTCCTTTCAAAATTTGGGAGAAATTGGAGGATTTATTTAGTAATGTGGATCATATGAGAGCCATGCAACTTGAAATTGAGATCACCTCTCTTAATCCTAAATATTTTCCAACAATTATAGACTATCTTACCAAGTTCAAGAATTTTTTGACACAGTTGAAGGGTAGTGGAAGAGATAAGCAAGATGAAGCGTGTGTTTACTCGATTCTATCCAAGTTGAGAGGACCATTCCAAAAAATTTATACATTTTTCTCTAACATGGTTGCCTTAGGTGACACATTCAAAATGCCTTACTTAGAAGCATTTTGTGAAAGACTTACCAGGGAAGAATCCAAATTGTCTCACCTTGAGTCTTCCACCTCTCAAAAGGTATTAGTTGCATCTAATCCTAAGGGCAAGGGAAAACCAGAAAACAAAACCAAATCCACACCTTCTCCATCCCAAAATGCTCCTAAACCCAAAGAAAAAAACTCAAAACCCAAGGAGTCTTCTAAATCCAAGAATAAGTCTAGCCATTCATGCTCTTTTTCTGGGGGGTAGTAATCATGAAGAACATAGGTGTTATAAAAAAATGCAAGCCTTAGAGAATGAAGTCAAGAAACAAAAAAATTATATCTCCATGCCACCTCATTCTAATTAGCATGGAAAAGAACTTAATGTTGTTGGGAGATCTAAGTCCCCACTTGTAAATAGTTGGGTTATAGATTCTGGTGCTTCTCATCACATGACTTCTTCCAAGGAGTTTTTTGTTTCTCTAAGTTTGAGTTCTACTTCCAAAAATGAGGTTGGAGATTCTTCATTTCTTTTTGTTAAAGGAAAAGGTGATATAAAACTTGATGGTGGCAGTATCCAAGATGCACTATATGTTCCTAACATCACTACAAATTCTCTTTCTATATATCAAATTTGTCATTCTGGTCAAGGAAAAATAGTGACTTTTACACCACATGGAGCAGAAGTATGAACTTTGTTAGAGCCTCATTCACTATTTTCTCAGGGTATTGTTGATCATATTTCTAGACTATATCACTTTGAGGGTTTTGATGACACTTCTTCTATAGGGACAGGATTGGTTTCTCATGCATATTCAGAGAGTAAGCTTTGGCATGAAATATTTGGACATCTAAATTACATATATTTGAAGGAGTTGCGCACTCATGGTATGGTAGATGGTCTTCCTAGAGTTTCTTGTCTTGAGGGAGTTTTCTCTGGCTATGCATTAGGGAAACAACACCAAGATCCATTTCCTCAGAATTTGTCTAAGATAGTTTCTTCACCACTTGAGCTTGTGTATAATGACTTGATGGTTTTTCCAACCCCATCTTTCAATGGATCTAAGTATGCACTTACCTTTATTGATAATTTCTCAAGGCATACTTGGGTTTATTTTCTCAAGTACCAAAGTTACGTTTTTTCACACTTCAAATTCTTCAAGGATTTGGTCAAGAAACAATCTTCAAGTTGCATAAAGAACCTTTGTACTGATAATGGGGGGAGTACTTCAGCAATGAGTTTTTTGACTTTTTAGCAACTCAAGGCATTATTCACTAGCATTCTTCTCCTCATACTCCAAAAAATAATGGCTTAGTAGAATGGAAGAATAGATTTTTGAAGAAAATGGCTAACTATATGATGCATTGTACAGATTTACCTCCTATCTACTGGGAAAAAGTAGTTAATTATGCTAACTACATTCAGAATCGCACACCACAAAGAGCACTTGAGCATTTGACTCCAAAGGAAGCTTCGTATAACACTAAGCCAGAAGTCTCATTTTTTCAAGTCTTTTGGATCCATGCTTTGTCCTTTGTGCCAAAGAATAAAAGAAAATCTTTGGATAAGAAGAGTAAACCATTGATCTTTTTAGGGTATTGTGAGGACATGAGATCTTATCGTCTTTTAGATCCTGATACACATGACGTTCTTTTTCAAACACATGTTTAGTTTTATGAGCGCTTCACTCCTCATGATTCTTCATCTTCTTCCTCCTCTCATCTTGAGGATCCTTTCTTTGAGGAGATTGATGAGGAGGTTATAGATACCGTTGAGGATCCTATTGCCACTGATGTTGTCACCATGCCTAAGTGATATCGTACTATAGTCTCTGAGGAAACACCTTTCATACAGGATCTTCCACCCACTAGGCATCATCACACACATTCTATAGGTTATGGAATTTTGTGTCAGATAGTTTCTGAGGATCCATAGTCTATTTTAAAGGCTCATGGGATACAGGAGTGGGATGATGCAATGACAGCTAATTATTCTTCTTTGATGAAGAATCATACTTGGGATTTGGTATCTCTTCCTAAAGGAAAATATATGGTTAGGTTTAAGTGCGTATACTAAACTAAATACGCAGCTAATGGGTCCATTGACAAGTATAAGGCTCGTCTTGTTGCAAAGGGTTTTTCACAAGTTGAAGGTATTGATTACTCTGAGACTTTTACACCCGTTGCCAAGATGGATTATGTACGCCTTGTACTTGCTATTGCTACATCACAAGGGTGGCACGTATACTAGATAGACGTGAAGAGTGCCTTCTTACATGGAGCAACTAGCTAGATTTATTCAGGATTCTTCTCTTATTTGTAGGCTCCGAAGGTCTCTCTATGGTCTTAAACAAGCCCCTCGGGATTGGTATGAGAAGATGGATTCTTTTCTTCTATCTAATAGTTTTGTTCATTGCCACTCTAATCATACAGTATATCTCTAACATGTTGGTTAGGATATTGTGATACATTTCTTGTGTGTTGATGATCTGTTACTAACTGGTAGCTCTTCTTCCCACATTCAGAGTATTCCGAGGGATCTTCCTACACAGTTTGACATGATAGATCTTGAGCTATTGGATTATTTCCTTGGTTTTTAGATTTCTTAAATAGATTCAGGGATTCATTTGAGTTAGAAAAAGTACACCCATGATCTTTTTAGGCACTTTGATATGGCTGATTGCAAGCCAAGTCCATCTCCTTTTTAGTCTGGATTTATTTTTACTTCCACATGTACCACAAAACTTTGTGATCCTACGTTGTATAGGTAGTTGATTGGGAGTCTCATGTACTTGACCCATACTTGCCTTGATATTTGATTTGCAGTAGGGATTGTATCTTGATTTTCACATTCTCCTTATAGTAGTCATTGGCAGGCTACTAAGAGGATTTTGTGCAATTGATAGGACACTTCCCACTTTGGCCTACACTACACTAGGGGTTCTATTCAATTGGTTGGGTATATAGATTCAGATTGGACAAGTTCTATTGATGATAGGTGCTCCGCTTCTAGCTATCTTTTCTTTCTTGGTTCTTCTCCAGTATCTTGGGCATGCAAAAAGTAATAGGCTATTGCACTTTCATCTTTAGAGGAAAATACAGGGCATCAGTTACAGTGAGTCAACAGATTCTTTGGCTTTACAATTTATTGACAAGGTTTGGATTTCCATAGGATTCACTGACTATACTTTGGTGTGACAACCAAATTTCAATTAACATTTCTTGCAACCTAGTTGACCACCATCGGACTAAACATGTTGAGATACACATGCAATTTATTTGTGAGCACATTCAAGATGGGGTTCTTTTCTTGGAGTACATTTCGACTCAGAAATAGGTTGCAGACATCTTTATGAATCCTTTTACATCACCTCGCTACCTTGAGTTGCCTGGAATGCTTGGGGTTTCAGAAGTTTCTCTTGGTGGGTGTTCGTGAGAACATCTTCCTTCTTCTTATTCTTTCTCTTTCCTTATATCAGGACTCTTTCCTTCTTTTGGTTCAATATTTCTTCATGTATATATTATACATGAGTACCTCATCAGGCCTAGTTTCTGGGACTCATATTGTGGACATTCCACTTCTATTTTGGCCCCTATCTTCACTTGAGTGGGGGTGTTATAGTGGGTATTTACCTTAGCTCATATTCACCTAGGTACTTTATTACCTTTATTGTATTTATCCTCACCCACTTATGTGTGTGGATATTTCCTTTTATTTATTTAGATATTAGGGGCATATTATCTAGTTGTTAGGTATAGTTCTTTCCTTGATCTATTGTATTTACTATATCCTTGATGTCTAGTTCTCTCATAAATCTATGGAATTAACTAGTTCTTTTATTGCTAGTTCTTTCCATGATTTATGGCTTGATATACGACCTTGACTAGTTGTTAGATAATTATTCCTTACCTATATAAGAAAGAAACATTATCATTGTATTTCATTGAGTTCTATAATAATATATGATATTGCTACTCATTTGTTTACAATTTTTTTATGTAAATTTATTATGGTGAATTGCTTTCATCTTATTGATTGTGGAGTTTGATTAGCATCTATGTTCTTGGCTTGGAATGATATGGTTATCATTCCTTTTAGATTCAAGGCTCATAGTATGCCTTCTCTAAGATTCTATGAGGCATATTCACTTAAATGAAGCTTTGGAGTCATAATGAGTCTTCTCCATAGTGCATAAGGTAATTCATCATTGTTTCTGAGTTTATTGCCAAGGTTCAATTTGAGTGTTCTTTGTTGAAATTTCATGAACACAGATGTGTGGTCATTTGTAGATCATGTTAGTCTATCTAGGAAAATTATGATTGATCATGAGTCTGATGGTCATAAAATCATAAGTATGGTTTACATCTGTAATAATCTTGGTGTCAAAATCCTAGCCTTGATGGTGTCATAATTATAGTAAAGTGGTAAAAGAGATGTCATGGTATCTGATAAATATGTCTCAAGGGTATGAGGAAAATGTCTTGTAAAATGTTTTCGTTACTGTCTCAAATGTCTTGTATATCTTGTATGTGTTTTCTTAGCTATAGTAGTCCAAGAAGTCTGAATTGTCATTGTTGAGGATACTTAAATCATTCAAAGTGTAAAAGTGAAATTTCTATGAGTGTGAGGTTTCTCATTACAAGATGAATTTGAGGTATGAGAAATATGGTCAATAAGTATGTGAAATTTTAAAGAGTGAGTACATTCTGTGATGGTCATATATCATGATTCTGTGTATCTTGACAAAATGTGTTTCTTTAGTCAAAGAGATCTTGTGAATTCATTGTGTGTCCTCGCTATTTTTTGTATATGTAAAAATTTATGTGTCTCTGAATATTGATTATTCCAAAATTTCAAAGTGTATTCTTAGATCAAGAAAATTGTGGCCAGTCAATTGTCATGGTTCATGTCTGGATCAAGTCATGATGAACTGTGAATGCCTATTAGTATGTCTTTATGGCCTGAAATTTCTTAGATTAAATACATAAATTATTGATCAATTAAGAATTTTGGATTTTAGATTAGAGTACATGGGATGACAAGTTCTATACAGTAGAATAAATATATACTTCATCTAGGATTCAAATGTTGTCTTATGAAAATCATGTCTCGGTATTCAAGTGCAAGAGAAAAGTTTTGTTGATGCACCTTAAAGATGAATACTATCGAGATTTCCTCTTACTATGTGCACATTCTGAGTAGTAACCTGAGATAAAATGAATCATGAATTCATGGGTAAAGATCAATGTATGCCTTGAATGGAAAAATGTATTTAGTGTTGAGTTGATATCAGTGAGGATTGTCAGAAGTGATTTTTTTAACGTTGAAGAGTTTTATGTGGATCTTAAATAACATAAATATGTCTTTGTACCTTTTCACTCTAAGGATTGTTGAGTATCAATTGTGAAAGAATCAGTTTTATAAGATTATGAAGAATAAATTTCTATTTCCTTGATACAGCTCAAGATTCTTGAAAGAAAGAAGAGATAAGAAACAGTGGCTTTCATCCATCAGTAGTAAAGTAAAGTGTGTAAAGATATTGTGTCATAATTATAAGCACTCTAAATGGTTGATAAATTATTACAATCCCTGAAGATTCTTGGAAGATTATGGAAGTGATTCAAAATGCCTAGCAAAGAGTGATATTCTTCACGCAGACCTGTAGATGCAAAAGATTTCTCAATCTCATAGTTTGAAGGATGCAATCTCAGTATCACAACAATGGATATTAATTGATATGAACATTTAATTTCATCACTTTCAATCTTACATGTAACCAAGGAGACATGGATGTGAGTATATGCTCAAAAGGATGTTCAAATCAAGCCTGAGATGTCAATGGAGGTAAGTTCATCAATATTTGTGTGTGCTTCTTTGATACAAGGGTTTTTTATGATAAATAATTCTTGAAGAGGTGTTCATCATGTTTTAAGATTACTTTGAAAGGTGTTTGTGCTTTCTTGCAAGTGATACAGGAAAAATCAAGCCATTTTATAAACCTCACCATCTACGACTTTCTCTACACAGTCCTCTTAAGAAGGAGAGATGGAAACTTGATTTTTAATGGTCAGAAGAAGGATTTTGAAGCTAAAATTTTGAAAAAATCATATAATATCATAAGGATAGAGGATGGAAAAGGTATGAGGCTTCAAGTAAGTATATCTTTTCAGTTATACATGATAGAATATAAGTGTATTTTATGGGTAAATTGATCAAAGTTCAGCCTAATAGTTGTTTCCTTATCCCCAAGTGAATACTAAGACACATCTACAATGCTCAAAGATAGTCGTATGAATGATAAGAATGTTGCATTTTTGTGTTTAAAGAAAGGGGAGTTTGATATATCCCACAACGCAAGTGGTTATAGGTGTTTAGGTGTAACAAGACACTCTATTGCTTTCTAAATCATGATTTTGGCATCGACATGTTATTATCAGTCCTCTAACAGTGTTGTCATGTTGCGATTGCAATAAGAAATGTTTCTCATGGTGAGATAGGAAACGTTTTTGCAAAGGAAGAGTACTTGTGCTCAAGGGGAGTTTAAAGCAAGCACAAGAGCTCAGAAAAGAGAAACACCATCCAAGGTGGAGCTTGTGGACAGGTAAGTATAATTTCTCATGTTTCCTTGTCCTTAAATTTGTTTGGTTCATGTTAAGTGGACAAGAACCCTTTATCAATGATGTCAAATGGGGAGAGATACAGAGTTTGCAGTCAGAAAACAGGTATGTAAATGTTTTTTCAATCAAAGTTTGTAGGTTTATAATATGTTGACATCAATGAAAAAGGGGGAATTTGATGGACACTAGTAATTTTTAGTGGTGTTTTCATTGATGCCAAGTGGTATTGATGGAAAATAGGGTTGACTGGTGAAGTGAAGAAGTTAAGGACATGAAGGTTGATTAGTAGTTCCATTTCAGGGTAGTTTTTGGTTAGATTTTGGTCCCTGATGAGATGTGAAAGGTTGGTATAGGTCAAGGAAAGGTATTTTTGAGCATAGGAGAAGCTTAGGAATAATTTCTACAATATTTGTGAGCTAAAATAAAGATTAGTTTAGCTTTTGGAGTTAGAATTCAAAAGTGCATAAAAAATGGCTTTGAGAACTCGTAGTGTTTTCTAAGGAAAACGAGATTGGTAAGAGCTTCACAGGAACACTATGGCTAGAAAAAACTTTGAATGTGTAGAGGGATGTCTTTCAATTCTTCATGTAAAATTTCATTAGATTATGTAATGGGGATTCTGATTTATTCAAGTTTTTCTAAAACAACATCCTTGAAAAATGTATTTTGAGCTACATGGATTCTTAGGTCTCAAGAAAAATAATGAGGGATTCTTCAGATAAATCATAGAAGAAAATTTTATAGTAGACTCCAAGACTGAAGTGTGCAAAATGTTTTAGGAAAATTGGAAAAGTACTAGAGAAGTTATGTGCATTATTTTGGCCATGATTTTCTCTCTCCTAAGTACTTTCCCTAGTCAAAAATTGAAAAATGTGGTTGGTTTGTCCTAAAATCACATGGATGAGACTCCTTAAATCATTTCATGGTCTTTTAGTGATGTGTACATGCTTCTTGTATTGTCTTGGTTTTCAAGCTTGTCTGGCTCAATGCATGGTATTCTCGGGGCGTGAATGAGGTATGTTTATAGGGTTGGTGTTAGATAGCAAGTATATAAAATTTATGGCTACATCAAACTATAATAATGGAATGGAATCCTTCTTTCCTTCAAATACTTGTTAAATGGGAAAATGTTTTTTATATGGAAAATTGATGGTATGTGGTTATAATCTCAAACTCAACTCTCTAAGAACACCTATCAGGGTTGAAGCTTCAGTATCTAGAGATGTTTTTTTTCAAATGACCTGTTGGTTAGTCTCAGAGGTTGTGAAATTGAAATATATACCTCAAGTCCTGTCTTCTATCACCAAGAAACATGAAGCATGTAAAAGTCTAAAATGAAGGGTAGTAAGTTTTTTATGGGCATAGTTGCACAGTGAATCCCTTGTACATGGATTTGATCCCTGATACTAAGGATTTGTTTCAATGTTATGGAATGGATGATCTTCCAATAATCACAACTAAATACTAAAAGGAAAACTATCAAACCTCAGCAATAAAAATTCAAGGTATAGATACTAGTGTCATCACTCTGTAAACTGAATGCCCACTATGCATGGTAGGATATCCATGAAAATGTGATTAGTTAGTGCCTAGTGTAGTGATAAATCATTAAATGAAGTTCAAGGGTTCCTCTTTGTCCCACCATGACAAATAAAGACTTTACATACAATATTTGAGCTTAGTAAGGAATGCACATTAAATTGTTTCACGCTACTGTGTTGTTTTTTTATTTCTAGAAGTAATGAAGAGAAATTAAAATACTTGGAATGCATTAAAAATATGTTGAACTCTCCCCACGGGACCACATCAACTGGAATTTTCGATTTCTATCAAAAAATTTGTAAGAAATACATTTTTAGAGGTTCCCGAATATGTACAATTGGAAAAACCTTGATGCTAGGATTTATCAGAGAAAAATTCATTTTTTGTGAAAATCCATCAATCAAAAATCATAAAATTTTCAGGATATGTCTGTATGATAAGTACGGTGCGTTTGGAAAAGGAACTAAATGTTTTCATCATGTATCAAGGAAGAACCCTCTGATTGTTTTCTCGAAATTAATCCTTCAATTGTGCAAAGTTAGAAAAGAAGGTCTCTGATGGATTTCTGGATTCTATTCGTGTCAAATATTCTTTCAAAGGTTTATATAACTAGGTAATGGACGAGTTGAACTTGGTGGAGTCCCACATTATCTTGAAGAGGTGGAAAACAGTGGCAGAAGGGAATTTACTAGAATGAAGTCCTGTTTTAGTCAACTGAGTTCTCTAATCTAGAATACAGTGGATATTGGTGTAAAGTTAACTTCAACTTGAAGTTAATTAATGTTTGAAAAATGGTTAGTAAAAAGACAATCAAATTCGCACCTATATCTTTCCTTTCAAGCCTGAACAAAAGATCAAAAGTTAATGCTGGACTCTTTTTCTCTTTGAAAATTACTATTGATGTCTTGAGTTTATGTGAAGAGTCATATGGTTTATGTTTTGAATGGAACTGAAAATTTGTTGAACATGAAAAAATATTATGAAGAAAATGGTCAGAATTTGAAGAGACAATGTAGAAGAAAAATGCAAGGTGTTGCTTCATGTGAAATTCCAAGGGGAGAATAATGTCATTCGAATTTTTAGAGTTTGAAGTTGAATAGATGGGAAGAATACTAAATGATTACTGTAATTATAAAAAGGAAATTTATTAATTTTTGTGTGACAAACTTATTAAAGTAAGACTGTGTTCAAAAGAGATTTCTCTTTGTATTATTCATTTGATGAAATATCCTTTGATAGAAGATATATGAAAAGTCAAGGGTCAATGCAATGAAGCTAAAAAATTAAAAGGGAAAACAAGGGGGTGTGATTTTTCTTTCAAAGGAGAAACTTAGATGATAATGGGAATGCATGAATTATGAAGAAAAATAGAGAATTCAAAGCATATAGTAGATTGATGAGTGTAAAAATAGTGAACATAAAACTAAGATGATTGTTATAAAGGTATATTTAAATACAATGGTAGATGATAGAGAGGGTTTTGATGAAAGGAATAAATTGAAAAAGAAGAAAAAATACATAAAGTATAATAGTGTCCTAATGTATCAAAAACATATGTGTGAGTTGATTTTGATCAAGAAATCAGTGATAAATGAAGATCCTAAGTTAGTGAATGTCAGGACAGGGTGCCATACAAATCAAGGAAGAAAATTTTTAACATACAACTAGTAGAGTGATTTTGAGGCAAGGGCAGAGGTATGTAAATCTTTCAAAAATAATATCATATAAGGTTGAATCCTTTAATGGTGAGTCTAGAAGTTAATATCTACATTGAGGTTTTGTATGCTTCCAAGATATTTTTCATGAATATCCAAATCCTGTCATGTTAGTTCATAAAATTTTTGTGTGATTGATTCAAGTCCTCAAATGTGTCAAGAGTTTTGTCAAGATGTGAAGCGATTTCTTAGTCAAATAATAGTATAAGTATGAATGTCATGAATGAGTGTATAGACATGTTTAGAAGTTGTGTGTCATCATCTTTGAATAAGTTTGGTCTTTATAACAATTCAAGGATGGTTTTAATTACTATCATTAATAATAAATGATTCTCAGTTATTGATGATTTATTTCATGGATGTTCTTATGTTCAGCAAGTGGTCCTTATGTCATGATGGTCCTATAGAATTGTTCAAATATATTTTTCATTATAGTCTTAACCAAGATGAACATAGATGTTTTTATCAGAGTATCCTCATGACTGTAACAGTAAGCTACTATTTGGAAAGAATTATTTTAAATATTGTATTGGTGTTTCACAAGTTTCATGGCCTCAACAAAGTTCTTAGCCGGTCTTGATTTTTTACAAGGATGAAAAGAAGATTTTGAATCCTAGAAACGACCTATAACAGTTAGTAAAAGTTCAATTTGTAGAGTATATCTGTGCGTGGTGATACTCATGGCATATCAAGCTTTTAACAAGAAGTAATAGTGGTATCTTATGTTTTTCCTTCAAAGTCTCCTCACTTAGTCATTAAAGAAGGGTTTTATGAGTGATGGTTATATTCACTTAATATATCATCTTTACTCGAAGAATGGTGAACAAACATAAAATCCAAGGGTGATATATAATTCAGAGTTATTGTTTGAATATTTCAAATATTTTGTGACTATCTGATGGTGTTTCTAGACCATGAGACCAAATATCTAGGTATGTAATCACATTTCGAAAGGGTTAAAATTTGAATTTTTCTCTATATATCCATTTGTATGAGGTATGTCACGGCTGAACTTGCATGATTCCTAAATTGTTCATATGTACTATTTCATCGAGAAAAGAGTAACTTGTGTCATTACAGGATCCCATGACAATAGCTGACGTGTATCAATTTCCATCAAAGAGTATGAGGTTATAGTTATTCAACTCCTCAAGGTTGTCACCATTTATTGAATTTTATCTCAGTTTACTTGAAGTATTAGTAGGTTTAATTCTAATTAAAGTCCAATTATGAATAGTTACAGTGCAAAAATAACTCAAAATGAAGTGTTACATGTATGATAGTTATCTAGATGTTATGTTCTATAGGTTTGGAAGGCTTGTGAGATATAGTGTGGAAATAAAAATAAGACTCAAGCATGTAATGATGATTGTTTGATACTAAAGAGTGTATGAAGATTTTTTAGCTATATAATATAATTGTGCAAGTATAGTCTACAAGGTCAAAAATAGAGTATTGTTATCTAGAAGGTGCTCAAGGTTGTAAGGTACAGTTAGCAAATCTCATAATAAGGTTTATAGATGATTCTTCAGTCAAGCTTTGAAGTATCAAAGGATGAATGAGCACCATTAAAGAATGCTTAAAGTAGATAATTGGTGTAAGAAGGGGTATGTGTGTTATTCAAACCTGATACAAATGGTAAGGAAACTTTTACAGTGTCAAGTCTCATGCATATGATGAAATGGTGTATTCAGAGGCCTGTGTTAGGGTAGGTAGATTGTGAAGAAGGTCTCAAGTGAAGAAACTACACAGTCTTATATACATCCTGAAGCTAGAAGTTGGTTCATTCATAAGGTGCATGTTTTAAGTATGGTATGTCACCTTTTGGTCTTAAAAGTTAGACCTTTGGTCTATTTGATGGTTTTTCCTAAAATGGTGTGTTTGAAATTTGTGTGATTGTGAAAAATGAGATCCTTAGGAGCAAGGTCAATACAGAAACTACTGACATAGGGGGAATAAGATAAGTTCTCTCAAGAATAGTTTAAGGTGTTAAGAAGTATTTATACTTCATGAAGAAAAGTGTAAATGGATTGATATTTTTATAACATGTTTTCCTTAATATTAACTAAGAAAATAATATAAAACAACAAGGTTCAAGTATGATACATCCTAGTAAGATAGGAGGAGTGTGCTCTGATCATTAATAATGTTATATAGGTAATATACCATGTCTAGTAGTGCTAAAAAAGGTGAGCTAATCATGTTTGTAGGAACACTACAAAATAAGAAGTTGTATGATGGATCAAACCACATTATGCATGCTAAGAAGGTCGAACATCTCTAAGATAACACTTCAAGAGCATGTGATCATAATGAAGTCTTTTTCATGACATTCAAGCAAGGTAAGAGCTCAAAATTTGCATTTTTTAGTTAGAATGAGATGGTATAGGTCCAAGGGGAGCCATAAAGAGGAGTATAATGATGATTTTGGGCTTCTAGAGACTAGAAAAGTTGTTCAAAAATCCACTGAAGTTGGTGTTTAGGGAAAAGTAGTCCAAAAATTGTCATGTTAGATCTTGAAGAAAAAAGGTGTTCTTGAGCTTGATCAAGACCTAGAGAGTGATATATGAACACGAATGAAGAAAAAATGGAAATTATATGTTTAGGAGGAGCTATGTTTAAACTCATATTAGGTCCATAGGATAATCTTATGCTTCTGAAGGAGTCAAAGAAAAGAGATCTCAGCCACAGGGGGATTCATTTGAGGAACTAAGTAAAGTTTTTATATTGTTTCCATTATTATTTTTTATTTTCCATGTAGTAGTGTCACTGTATCATTTTTCATAGGCATCAAAGGGGGAGAGAAGCATCATAAACATGGAAAATAGGTCATGTAGGTGCTGGTAATGCTGGTTTCCAACAATGTTTCTAAAGGTAGTTGTCATCAATGACAAAGGGGTAGATTATTGGCCATTGTGTGTATGTGTTATCATTGATGTCAAGTCCATTGAGTGAAAAAGGTTTCATTGTGTTGTATTTGTTTTCATGACGTGTTAGTCAATGGTCAAACATGAAGGTTGATTGGTAGTGTCAAGTTTGGTGGTGTTCTATGAGGTCTTAGAAGCTAGTCTATTGAGCTAAGTCATGGTTTGAGTCCTCCCAAGATGATTAGAGCGTGTAATGAGGTAAAACATGGTTGGTATGATTTTTCATGGGTGTCTATGTGTCATCATGGGGTTAACATGGTCATATCCTGATTTTATATGGTTGAGTCAGGTCATTATAAGAGTGTTTCTTCCCATGGAATAAGAAGAATGAAGTAGAGGTGTGAGATTTGCACCTAATAAGTCATGGTAGAAGACGGTAGATGAATGGTGATAGTGTACGCAAGGTTTAAGGTGACTTTTAGGTTAGTACTCAGTGGTTTGGAGGTTTTTCAGGGACCTTGAGAAGAAAGAAGGTGAGAAACATGCATGTTGCCATAGGTAAGTCACTTTGGATAGAAATTTTCAAGCATATTTGAGTTATTTTGTGAATATGGACAGTTATAGGATGTTTTAATGATGCTTTATGACATTTTTATGTCATTATGACATGGGAATCACAAGATATGAAAGTTTTAGCAAAACCAGGTAAGATTCAGTGTGTTTTTAAAGAAAAAGTTAACCTTCTGATGTTTTTTTGGATTTTATTCTTTGCATGGGAATGTGGTTTCTTTAGAATATCTTGTGAGTCTATTTATGAATCTTTCACAAAAATAATTAGGTGGTTTTATCGTCATGTTTTTATGAACGATTGTTAACGAGGTAAGTTGCTTTGAAACCCTAAAAAACTCTAGTTAGGAGAATCTTACAAAAAATGTCTTGTACCAACCTATTTTTGATTGGTTTTGAAAAATTTATGATTTTATGTTGTAAAGGAATCTTCCAGCTTTCCAAAAAATTATATTATATCATGTAGTGATGTGGCTCTTACATGAAAATTCTTGTTTCTCAAGAAGTCCAGTTTGAAGAAACATTTACCAAAGAAGGTAAAGATTAAATTAATATTGTTTCAGACTTGGTTTTTTTCTATATGTTAATGAAATTTTTAGGTCATGGTTGAGAATAAAAATTGAAAAGTGTGCCCTATTTATGTATACTGGTTTCTGGGGTAATTTGGATCGGCTTATAGTAAATTGGCATTGCATGAGCTATATGGGGATTTAGGAACTAATTTTTTGTTAAGATTATGCAGAGGTATATCAAACTTGTGTTTTTTAAATGTTATGCAAAAGTTATGATTTAATATTTGAAGTTCAATTTTTAAGGATGTTTGTTCTAGTAAGGTGCAAAGTGGCTTCGTGAGGTAAGTGATGGTTTATAAGTTTTTCATGCTTGGTGAAGGTTTTTGAGTACTTATAAATCATGTATAAGTGTGTTCCATTATTTCATTAATATTGGAAGTGGTTTTTGAGGTGATGACACTTGTTGGGCTAATGGTCAGTTCTTGAGTCCAAGAAGGCATAAAAAGTAGTTTGCATCGATTGGCTTGGTTGAAGGCCTTCCACTTGGATTTGAAATATGTAATAATGTTTTCTAGGAATATGATTCAAATATATTTCTATTGGTATGTATTTTGTGCATTCTTGATTTTATTTGATGGCTATTTCAGGTCGATTTGTGAAGAAGAAGGTATGTTCGATTTTAGGACAATTGTGTTCTTGTTAAAAGAATGAGTTGCTCGAGGAAAGATATGAATGAATAAATGTTTGATATCACCTGAAGCATGAAGAAGGATAAAAAAATTTCCTATTGAAGGCCTTTTTATGTCTTCAAAGTGACATAAATGGTTTAAACTAGCTAAGTCTGCAAAACTAGTTTTTCGGCAACTTGTTTTAATGAAGAGGAAAGTAGTTGTGGTTTGAACACAAGGATGTCCCATTGTGTATAACTTGCATAGAAGTGATTTACTGGTCCTTGGAATTCCATACAGTTTTCACATTTCATATTTTAGTTCATATTGAGGGTTCTTGAGGCCCAAACGTAAAGACAAGGTGCTAGAAACAACTGTTTTGAGAAGGATATGAGCCAGTGGGCCCATTTAACGAAATATTTGATTGGTCAAATGAAATTTATGAAAAATTATGTTTTTTTATGCTATATTAATCATGTTTGGCAAATTTGATAGCTTTAATAATCATGGTTTTTGTATAAGTGGATTTTTCTCATCAAAATGATGGGGTTTTGAGCTTGTTTTGTGCATTTTGGATGGTTTTGCGCATGTTCAACCTATATGGGTCATATGTGACTATTTTAAATAATTTATTTTAAGTTTATTATGATTAATTGGTTAATTAAGTCATGAATAACCGACCTATCTTGGGTTATAATGAAGAGAAGGATATAAAGCTATAGTTTGAGCTAATTTTATGAGCTAGTCTTGCATGGATGAGAAGTGTGACCTAGGAGGGATTGAATTGCAGATATGAGATAATTTTTTGAAGGTTTAAAATTTGTGTTATAGGTTAAGACTGATTGAGATCATGAGAGAGTGTTTGGATCCAAGACAAGTTTAGAAGGAGCAAGAAAGAGCGAGTTGAAGGCATGAGGGTTTGAGCAAGGGTTTGTGGGATGAATTAGTAATCTCCATCAGTTGTGGTAGAAAAAAAAATTTAGAGATAGTAATTATCATGTGGATGAGTTGGTGATTGGTCATATTTAGGTGTTGTATCCTCCTCTTGGAGTTGGTTCTTCACTAAATTAGGGGTTGGTGCTCCTTGTGGGGTCGGTGCCTCACTAAATTTTAAGCATGGAAATATAATATTTATATTTCAGTCTTATTCCTTCTCCATTAGGGTTTTCCACTTAAATAAATATTGTGCCTAGAATTTATCTCTTATGTGTTATGGTTCTTTGAATGTATTATGCACACTTAATAATCTATGGTTAAATGTATGTTAATGAGTTAATGTTATTGATTGTTACAATTAATGGTAAATTAAATAAGGAATTTCCTCATGGTAAAAAGAAGATGATTGGACATACCCTTAATCCATGAACATTATACATAAATTTTATGGCTTTGTAAGTCTTATGACCTAGGGTTACCCAACCAAAATTGAGGCATATTACACATTAAGACCAATTAAATCATATTTTACATCTAATTACATCCCTATACCATGGGGATACATATGATATTAGGGCAATATCCCTATCATATCCTTACACATTAGTGCATTGGTGATACATTTATTCTCTTTCTCATCTTACACAAAATTATATATTATTACAAGTGTTATATTTTCTTCACCCATGGATCATGTTACTTAGCTTTATGTACTAATGTGAAGAGCTTCATCTTACTTGTTGTTGATCATTTAATTTACTACTTACCACAAATTGTTATGATTATTTTATTATTTTTATCCTTAGGATCCTACTATTGGATATTGCACATTAATCCATACATCCTTTACCCAACACAAGTTTATAAGTACCTAAATTTGGAAATGACAACTTTGGCTTCATCCCTAGGATAGGAATTACATGCAAATTCCAACCCTATGTGACTTATCCTTCCCTCTATTGAATTAATTTATTCTATATTCAAACTAATAATACACTCAAAAAACTTATTTCATTAGTCTACAATAGTTTATCCCCCCTAGAAATTATTCCTGCAACCTTTCATGATCTCAAAAACTACTAGTATGGGAGTACCCATTTGGGGTAAACCATCCAATGGTTTAGTCTTCAGCTAACAATTTCATCCATATCCATTCAATCATTAAATTTTTAATCTGATAGCTTTTGAGGTTATGTTCATATCCTATAGGTAAACCTTGATGCAAAAATTTACCTATCAATTCCTATATAAGGAAGTCTAACACACCTATTTACCACGCGCGAAAATTTTGAGAGTGCTCATTACAAATATCATTCTAAATTTAGTCCAAGATCTCTTAAATCCTTTCAAATTATCATAAAACCATAGGATAATCCCGTACATAGTTATAAACAATAATCAACCAATTTATATAGTCATTATTCCTAATCTAGATACCTCATAATTAAATTCAAGATAAACACACCAAGAAAATGCTTCTCATTAGTAAGTTTTCATGATACCAAAATACTTATAGATCTATATATAAATCACGTGTTAGGTGGAGAACTATGTTTTGTTTGATTCCTCTCTATATTAGTAACAATGTAGGTGGTTTTCATATTTATAGAAATACGACCACTAACCTTTTATAATGTCTCCTCCACATTTTTAGGGTTTTAAAGTTGTATCATGACACGCATAGATTTTTGGAATGTGAGAAACCTATTGTTTCATATAAAAGGTCATCATATTTAGTCATAAGAACAAAAATGTTATATAGTCACATCACATCACCATAATTTTTTTTTAAAAAGGGACCAAATCTTATTATGCTTCCATATCTACTAGAAGAATCCATACCTTACTTATTTTCATGTCAATTCATAAAATGAAGATATTACAAATTATATGTATCCTTCATATCCACTTCAAACTACCAAATTGGATTCTCGAGTTTGTAGTCACCTAAGTGGATCCACTTCCTCATACTTTAGCAATAATTTCCTTGTTTAGTTTTGTAAAATTATTAACGAGAG
This sequence comes from Taxus chinensis, assembly GCA_019776745.2. Taxonomy (NCBI): domain Eukaryota; kingdom Viridiplantae; phylum Streptophyta; class Pinopsida; order Cupressales; family Taxaceae; genus Taxus; species Taxus chinensis. Next base: position 812,542,479 of record CM034147.1, read on the forward strand.
TATATTATGATTTATGCATTGATTTTTATTAATTAATATGGATATATTTACAATAACGTTTAACCCTTGAGTAACTAATAACACATTAATTTCTATCCTCTTGTTTATTTTAATTACGGTTGAATCATTTGGTGAACCAAATTATTGATCAGATTCTTAAACTTTCTCAAATCCTAGCTACCCTTGGGTTTTATTTTCTATTTTTGTGATTGTTAATGTTTCTCACTATTGGTTTAGTTATCCTTTAGTCTTGATGTCCTACTCTTCCATGCCTCTCTTATTCCTATACCACTAAGCTAACTTATATATTTATATCTATTGGCATATGTGAGTACATTATTAATACTTGCAATGAACTCTCTCAATATGAATGTGATGATAAACATGAGGCTTATTTTTCTAATCTAAATAATCTTTATGATTCTTGTACTAATAATATACCATGGATGCAATGAATATCTTTCCTTATTTCCATATACTATACTAAAATTCCGTAGTTTCATTTTTCTATATTTTTTAATACTATCTTCACTACTCCTAAAAACTTTAAAGGTGGCGATTATCATGATGAATCTAATATTAATTCCTATAAATTTACTAAATATGATAAAAAAACATTTGTAAACTTTCTACGGTAACATCCTTAACACATTGATTCACTTGTATACATTGGTATAGATGAAAAAAAAGCATTTGGATGCATCTAAGATTATATAATTTTACATCTTTCACTATCTCCACATCTACTATGTGTATAAACATGGGGGTATTGTATATGTGTGTGCTTATGGGGGGTTTTAGTGTAGAATATTCATTCTATTTGTTTTTTTAATTTACTTGGAGCCTTCCTATACTCATGGGATATGTTTGCTTAGGTGTACCAATTATGTCGAGTTAGCTTACTAGTTGTTCAGATTCAACTATACTTCCACTACCATTTACTGAGAGTTATTCACCACTAATCTTAGAGGAGATTACACATGCACCTCCCATATGTAAAATAATTTCATCAGTCTATCCTATGGAGCATTGACCTGATTTGGATCCATTCTTGTCTTGTGAGTTCTTGATCATATAGCATCTTATTGTTAGTTATTTTGATTTCTACAATTAATAATGCATTTTATTTTCATCAGAGATCCAAAAACTCTTATACCTACCAAATCAGGAATACACATACCAATCTATTAGATTTTCTAGATATCTAATGAAAAACAAATGCACGAGAAATTGTAAAAATTGAAATACCTAACAATAAGATACAATATGGTCAAGATCTCACAATTCAATAATGGCTCCAAATCAACCCAATGCTCCATAAGATAGAATGATGCAAGTGATGTACATATAGGAGATGAATGTGTAAGCTCCTTCTATATAAGTGGGAAATAACTCTCACAAAGTTATACTAGAAGTAGATTTGACTCCACATAACAGAACTTATAAGCTAACTTAAAACAACTACTAAAACAAAGCAATCATATCCCGTGAGTGTGGGAAATCTCTGAGTAAATAAAAAAATACAAGGAAAATTCATTTCCTACACTAACACTTCCCATAGGTACAACTTAGGTGGGAAGTGAAAAATGAAAGTGGGTCCTGGAAACAAGGCCTCATGATGTACCCATGTACAAATGAAAATATCTCATAAAGTGGAGAAAAGGAGAAAACCCAGTGGGAAAAAATCCCCTAAAAAGAGAGATAAAAAAACTCACTCAAAAAAATAGGAGAAGAAGAATTGGGTCCTAGTAACTCAACTCGATGAGGTACCCATATACAATGATCATCCCCTAGAGTAGAGAGAGAAAGAAGCGAGAACAAGAAGGCCCCCTAATAAGAATTTTAATGATGTGGTCCTCTATGTAAATACTGAAGAGAATTTTTTTGCACCGAATAATGTTCCTACCCTTTGGAAGGATAAAAAAGAGTACTAAAATTCATCCCACTCCAAAAAGGAATAATAATGTTGTAATACTCTGATCTATACATCTAGTGTACAATTGAAAGGTGGAATAGGTCTAGCAAATGTCCGCATAAAAGATAATGGTAATGTCATTGTAGTATACGTATTAGATAGAGAAGATGGTGGGGGGACCAATAACCCTCACAAAGGGATCTACAAGAAGAGGTGGAACATGAAACATGTTTGAAATAGTGGAAGTGACAAATGTCCCTTGGGAAGAAATCCCAACTAGAGAGATGAATGGGTTCTCTAGAATGCGTAATGGCTCAATCAGAGCATATTCCTGTAATACAACACAAGTGGAATCTTCAAATAAATAAATCAAGTCATGCAAATACTCATATTAATGGGATTTCTCAATTAGAGAAATGTCTGACAAGAATGTATCAACATCACAACATGAAGTAGGAGGATAATACTGTTGCAAAGAGCTACTAGAATTCTAAGATGAGACAACATTACACTCAAAGGTAGCAATTGGTGTATATAGAGTGTCATCAACTAAAAATAAAGATGCAATGAAGCATGAGAGGAAATGGTCACATATGTCTCAGACGAAGGTTATCTAATAGAAAACTACTGCTGAGGGTGAATGGAAGCATGAACATGGATGAAAATGAGCTACGTGGAGGTAACAATAGATAGAGTGTGCTCAATGGCAAGATTTTATGGGGAATGGTCAACATGGAACTCATGATTAGTAATAGGTGCAAAACAAAACTCAACAATGAAAGGGATGTGATAAGGGGGGAGAATATATTGAGGCACTAAAGTGTTCCATGGAAGTGTCACTCTCAAATGGTGAACTAAGATCGACATACAACTATCAGATAATCATCCAAGCATTGAAAGGGAACCCAATGTTCTAGAATAAATGTAGTATTTATGTAGAAACAATAAGACTGAGAAGTATATAGACCCTATCATTGTGGTTATAACACTCATTCTTATGTAGAGGCTCATCATGATCAGGAATGAGACCATGGAGGTAGGGTAGTAAACAATGCATAATGCACTGATTAATAATACCTTCCTTCCAAAGCATGAAGTTCCCATATTTGGTCATAAAAATAGAATGATGAAATTCCATAATCCAAATAAACCCCCAAAAATATCCTAGATGGCACTTTATAATTTGGTGCAAAAATTACAAGTTCCCGTAGAGGTTTGTAAGAAGCTCCCCAAAATGTGGCACTTTATAAAGTAGTGTGTTTACAAAATAAAATTAATTCATCATGTAGAGCACAATAAAAAATTCACTTTTGACCAAAACATTTCTTAAATCGGAGCCACCAATAAAAATTTATAACAATTAAAATTTTGTAAATTGATTAAAAAATTCCATAAATGAGAGGAAAGGGGGCCATGTGTATACTCATTAGAACCTCCAAAGAATTAATAACATAATGGTTTATCTTATGAGGGGGATTTTTCCTCCTACCAAACCAAGCCTCACCCTTCATCTTTGTCAAGCGAAGATACAAGGTTTAAAAACAAGAATAAATAAAATAATTCCTTTTGCAATGTCAATTGTGGTGTTTTGATACAAAAACAATAAAAAATATCCCCCCACTTTATCATCAACTCCAAGCACCATACCTAGGCTACTAAGCTTATTTACATTTTTGGAAAATAAATTCATTTAGGGAAAAAAAATTGCATTAGAAGGAATTAATTTTTTAGTTAAGCTTGTATCTTCACCTGACAAAGAAGAATTGTGAGGTCTATGTTGGCATGAAGCGGAATTCTCCCTTATAAATTAAATTATCACAATCTATGTTCTGTGTTGATTTCAATGAGTGGTTGGAAGGTTGAATCCATCTTCGTTGAGTGCATTTTTTAGTTATTCTTGTCTTATGAGTTCTAGATCATATTGCATCTTATTGTTAGTTATTTCAATTTCTCCAATCACTCATGCATTCATTTTTCATCAAATATCTAGAAACTATAATATGGTATCATATAAATTTTGGTGATATGATTTCCATTAATGAGTTTTTTTTAATTTTTGAATACTTAATTTTTGAAATAACTAAAAATAAGATGCAATATGATCAAGATCTCACAAGGCAAGAATGGCTCTAAATTAACTCAATGATCTATATGCTCCATGCAATAGAATGATGCAAGTGATGTACATATAGGAGGTGAATGTGCAACCTATTCCTAGATAATTGGGGAATACATCTCATTAATTGATACTAGAAGTAGAGTTGACTCCACACAACTAGTAGGCTAACTTAGAAGAACTAATAAGCTAACTCAACAAAATTGTTACAACTAAGAAATCATATCCCAAGAGTGTAGGAAAGCTCTGAGTGAATAAAAAAATACAAGGAAAATGAATTTCATACACCAAAAATGCATGCCTATGGGGGTGTTGTATATTCCCCTTTGAATGTCATAATGTCTATTCCCATGTATACTACTAACATTCCTACTTTTTTATGCATAACTATATAAATTCAATTTCATATTCAAGTACACATGGCTCTTGATAATATTTCTCATAGTTGTTTCCTTACCTCCATTAATTTAATGGAATCTACTCAATTTTTTCTCGACCCACTTGTACCAAAAGAAGTGCCTTCCAATTTTTTACCTCTTAGTTTTGTATCTCCTAAATTTCCTATTTCTAATGTAAAATTGATTATAGACAACATATTCATGACTTTCATGTAAGTTGATTGGATTATGCTTACAATGATTTATTACTTACTAATATCTTTCCTAGAATACATAAAGATCATGCATTAAAATGAATCTATGGAATTTTTTTATTCAATACATGGTTTTACCCTTTTGTGTAATCAATTCCATATAATTTGTTCCATCAATACTAGGATATAAATATCCTATGCTTAAATGTATAAAATGTATCATGTCTACAATGGTTAGGGTATTATATATGTGCATGAAGTATTAGGTGTATTCAAATCCGATGTTGATGTGGTAAGGGAAGGAGTAGATGCAAATATAAGAAAAGTGGTAGAAGTTGACATGGGTGTGATATTCATGGATATGATCGGTGTAGATGAGGGGATAGGTGTTGGATAAGTGGTGGATGCAGGAATAATGTCTAAGGTAAGAGTAGACGTAGTACTTGTAGGGGTAATGTATATATGTAATAATGGAGATTCTTGATTTATAGTGTCGACTGTGTGAACATTAGATTTGTAAGATGTGGGAGGTAGAAATTTATTTGTTGATGGTTGATTAGGAAAAAAAATGTTTAAATATGTCAAGAGGTTGGCTAGATGATGTTATAGGATTTTCTACTTGAAATTCCTCCTAATTTATAAGTTATTGGACATGATATTTGAAGGAACGCCACTTCTCAATGTCGTGACCTTGGACTTGATGATACTTACAGTAATTCCCCTCGTGATAACAAGTGGGTTTGGGTCGTGATTCGTCAATGGGTTGAATTGGAGGAATTTGGATGAAGTGACTTCCATCAACTTGTCAAATATGGAACTATATGATTCCTCAAGGGGAGTATAGTTTGGAAGTGTTCTAAGAGAAATTTTTAGAGGCTTCATGTGGGAAGTGGATGTTGATGAAGAGTAAACCACAATGGTAGAAGTGGAATCTTTTTTCTTGTCACCATGCATGGGAGGCTTAATGAACTTATTTTTGGGCTTGTTTTATTTTAGATTGAGGTGGCCTTTCTCAGGGGAATGAGTTTCAAGTTTACGAGCCATAGTGAAGGATTCTTCAAATGTATGAAATGATTATATTTAGAGGGTGTACAAGATATTCTTCGCATAAGAGCATGAAAACAATTCAATGAGCTTCGTCATTGGAGGGGTGAATGATAATTGATTGATGATTCCCTACCATCATGTGATAAATTATGCAATATACTCGTTGTCTAATTTTTGAATAGCATATAATTCTGTAATGGTGATCTTGCACTTGATGTTAATTAAGAAATGTTTCTAAGAATAGGTGCACAAGTTGCATATATGAGAACAATGAGTGTTGAGGAAAGAAACTTTACAAATCCAATGTGGGACTAGCCAATGTGATGGGAAAAGTGCAAATCATGAGATCTTGGTCATGAGAAATGGATATCACACATGCCTAGACACACGAAGGTGTTGTTGGGGATCCTCCTTTTTGTTAAACTTAGAGAATTTTGTAAATTCCCAATGAGTAGGATATGGTTTAAGTATTTGACAGGAAAAAATATAGCGATGGCTTCATTCCATATTTATTCATATTGAAAATTGGTCTTAGATCCCAAAATAACTAGACATAACATTGCTTTGTTGTCATGTAAATGTGCAATAGGAAAAATTATAATTTTCAAGAATGACAACTGACCCCAATGTCAAAACTTTCAAGTTTTACCTTTCCAAAACACCCCAGGTCTACCCATTCTTAACATCAAGCCTTACACATTCTATGTAATTGTCCTTAATTTGATTTCCATCCAATCCCCCTAGGTGATTTAGGAAATAAAATTCAGTCCCCCTAGATGATTTTAGGACCTTTTGGAAAATTTCAATTTTGAGCAGTTTTGGGAAGGGCTACCACTGGCCTTGCTGGGACTAATACACCCCCTTGAAGTAGAACAAAGAAGAAAAATTCAACATGGATATGCCATCAAGTTCTAGGAACATCAGGGAAATAGTACTGGGATTCTCGGGCCTATTTGGCAGCCCACAGTGTTCCAAAAAATCACCTGAGTTTTGAGAAGTAATTTCAGGATTTTTGTAAGGAGTCTAGGAGCTTAAAAAAGATATCAATGGAAATTCATGTAAGGATTAAGATTTCTATAATATGGTGGAATCATATTATTCACAACACCTAGGTGCAATATTTTTACATCTAGTGTTTTTGGTATGCTTGGCTATATAACCAAAAATAAAATACCAATGTTTCAAGGCTCAAATGGATGAACCAAGATCCAAGAACTTGAAAATTTTATTCATAAGGCCATTTCCAGTCAGAATCATATGCAATTTTATCAAAACATTTCACCAAGAAGTCCAGATACAACCTTCACAAGTTTGGTCTCAAGGTAAGAGTTTTGACAATTAGACAATTTTTGAACTGGACACGTGTCAACACCAAGAGCCTGGCTGGGATTTCATGTCCCTTTCATCCCTTTAGAAAAGGGACATAAGGGAAATGAAAATTTACACTATCCCATTTTATCCCTCTAATCACCAACGTGACCCTTCGCATTGCCATTTCATCCCCCGAGAGCTAGTTGGAGCCCTTCCTCTCATTGCACGGATGATCGCCAAGTGTCGCAACCTAGCACATGAAGTGAAAAATGATATACCTTTTGTCCCTTTAGCTAAAGGGACATTAGGGACAAAAAATCCACCCAAACCTAGCTATGCCTTCTTGTCCTCCATATGCTTGAAACTCATGCCCCCAGGTGTTTCCCTCAAGCTCTCTCTCTCAAATGCTCAACCAGTCAAATCCCGCCAAGTTTCACAATGAGGCATGATGGGGAATTTTACATCCCTTTAATATCTTTAGCTAAAGGGAAATCAGGGAAAAAAATGCACCTAGCCCATGGTGCTTGCTTCTTGGATGAATAAATTTAGACTTAGTCATTTTTTTACATCTCTGTTTCATCTCCCCACAGCTCTACACCCTATCGGAACTCTGGTGAATTCTTCTCAAACATCCCAAACTGCCATTGATGCACTCAAAAAACTCCTTCCAAGTCCTTCCTAACATTGAAAGTAAATATATTTTTCAAGAAAAATGAGATCAAAAAATTGAACAACAGAGAGTAAAACGAAGAATTTCATCTGAAATACTCTCATTGACGTCACCAATGAAGAAATTGTCGTAACTTACAAAATACAAGTGGCATTGATTGAAGAACCATTTGTTACCATCTTCATAATTTTTGGAGGCATGTATAAAACCTCAGAAATGGAGTTCCCATGATGCCATAGCAAGTATTTATTTCCATCAGGAAAATCCTCTTTTCCATGCAACTAAGACACAATAGTTCGATCTGCTCACAAACCAGTCAATCGGTTTGCAAAGAAAATTCACTGGTAGAAACTAAGAAGAAATAACCCACATCAAATGGATATAATTTCCATCACAATCCAAGGTAGAGAAGAGGACCTGAAATTTTTAAGCTCCATTAATGGCTGTCAAGGTAGCTTGCGTAAGACACTGCCAGGTAAAAATTTTCAATTTTTATTTTCAAACATCTCATGAACCGACGATTGTGTAGGTCTGAAATTTATAGGGTTGATATTGGGAAAAAACCCATATCCAAAAATATGTCGTCCCATCATGATCAAATCACCAGAGGCATACTTACTAAAAATAGTAGGTCTTTCTACATGGGATACTACTATGGTTCAGATAATCCATCATCTGAAGAAGTGTCTATGAAGAAGGCAGGTGAACATAGAGGAAGAATCATCAGGAGGTGAAAGTCATCGAAGTAGAATTCATCTCTTCCCGTGATTGACTTACTAAAAATATTAAGTGGTTCCATATATGGGTTCTTGCTATAAATCGTAATTTTTTCCTGAGGGAAGATTTCACAAAGGGAAGTGTACATAGGAGTTGGACATCCAAGTTAGTTCATCATCATCTAGATGTTCAAGAAGAGGTAGATTTTGACCGCTTACTAAAAATAGTAAGTCTCCCATTTTGGCACTTGATATTAATAGTAAGTCACACTCAAAGGGAATTTTGGCACAATGGTACATAGAGGGATGATCATTCAGTGTCATAACATTGTCATTAAGGAGCATCTTTGGAATCTCTCGTAGGGCATTGGAGATTCATCTCAGTGAACTTGACAGTGTCTTTTGACACTCACTTCATGGCTTGAGTTGCAGGAGTATCACGTGTGCAGGTGGAAGGTTGCGAGTCATCGGAAAAAACAATTCATTCAACCTAACATGTATCAATTCTGAGCTCTTATCTCTTTGAAAAGGATGTATCATGAGTCATTGTTCATGGTCATCAATGAATTCATTTAACAATGTTTTTTAACACTTAACTTGATGTGTCCTTGAACCATCCAAAGGATGTTTCTCAGGGATGCAAAGAGTTTAGGGATTCAGAGATCATCATATTGGGACATTCCATCGAGCCATCTAGAAGGAACTGTGGACTTCATCAGAGGAAGGTCTTTCATCAGGTCAACATCATTCTCTCCCCCTCCTTCTCTCTCTCTCCTCTCTTCCTCCCCCGATCTTTATCTCTCTTGAAAATGTTCTAATTATTTTTTGGGGTTTACACTTTTTGATATGCCTTTAATTTATTCAAAAAACAACTTTAGAAACATAATGTAAAATTAAGTCACCTTGATTATATAAAAGGGACTTAATATTTTCTTAGGAATATCAAGATTCTAAAGTTAGAAATAAGGCATATGAAGTGTCATTAGGGAGATGAAGATGCATCTCTCTTCACATAAATTGTAATGATCCCCTCATTTGATATTTTTCTTAGCTAGTTGTCAATTTGTAATCTTATGAGAGAGAAATTCTTGTGAAGGAACAAAGAGATGGCTTGAAATTATTCTATTTTCCCACTCTTGCATTCCTTTATTCTTGTTATGTACAATTTCTGCTCTGAGCATCAATACAAAAACAAGGAGTTTATAGCCTTTTTTGACTGAGGGATTTAATGATTCTTTGTGCTCATAAGTCCTAATTGGTCTCATGTTGCCATTTGCAGGGTTGTTTATTCTTACATTTAATGTGCGTTGGAACTTTCTGATTAATAGGTGTAGAACTATGATTTTCTACCCACGGAATTAATCCCCTCCTCTATTTTTCTCACTCCCTTTCCCTTCTCTCACAAAGTACTCTCTAGTAAAAAAATTGCTAGCTTTGCCTGCAGGGTCAGTAGAGTGCCCCTGTTGGATCCCAAGTTGAAAGACCACCACATAAATCACTTTTCATGTGCATGTAAACATGGAAGTTGTACCATTTAAGTAGATGGACTTAGATTCCCAGAGCATTGGTAAAAAACCCACAAATTTTCCACCCAAAAATTTTCTCACTAAAATAGTTTTTGGCACCCACCATGGGGCAGATTTAGCAGCATCTACACCCAAAATAGGACCAGAAGGTCAATAAAAAAAATAGTAAAATTCAAAAATCCAAAAAAAAAAAAAATAGAATTTGAAAAGTCACCTAGAGCCTTATGTCTACAAATCATGGCTATTCCGGGTAACCCTCCTATTGAAAGGACCGAGCTATTGTTTCATATTCAAGAAGACATCACTTCTAAGTTGAGGGAAGCCATCTGACACAATAGACAAAGCTTCACTCAATACTTCATGTCACCATATAAGTATTATACCTTAAAGAAGAATGTTCCATTGAACTAGAAAGAAAAAGACAAGTTCAGGATCCATAGAGAAGAGAGTATATTTCCAAGCCGGTGGATCAAAAGTACACTTAGCAACAAAGACAAGGAGGAAAAATTGATCCCATCTTCTGAAGAAATTCAAAGAAGACATGAGTTTCTCAAAAATCCAAGGTCTCCCCTATGACACGAAAAAAATCCTAGTGGAATTTTAAGAGTCATCAACCCATTGGATGTTGAGTTTCCATACATCAACGAGAATATTGAAGATTTCACTGACATAGAAACCAAAGAAGAAGCTAGAGAAAGAGAAGCAAGAGATGAAGTAGAGATAAGAGCTCAAATTGAAGAGATTGAAAGTAGCTCAAGATGAATGCAGATGCAAGAGTAGTAGCTGAAGCCACAACCTTAGAAAGGTTGGAAGCTAAAATCAGGAACGAAATGGTAGATTGTGGTCGTGAAGAACATAGACCAAATGTACCAGTGGGTGGAAACACCAGCACACTTGCTCTTCCTCAACCACTCCATGAGCTACCAAAATGCTCAAGAAAAAAATTCCCAAAATTTAGAGGAGATGGTTCTCAACTTCCCGAGGACCATGTAGTAACATTCATCACTGGTTGCGGTGTACTAGGCATAGAACACGAGGATGTTTATATTTGAACTCTTTGTGGAATCATTGCAAGAAAAACTTTCTGAATGGTTCTACATGCTTCCCCCAAGATATATCACCTGGTGGAAAGATATAAGAAGTGTATTTAAATATAGGTTCAAAACCATGGAGGACTGGTAGGATCTCTTGGTTCCAATTGGTGCAAATGAAGAAAGAAGCTTCTGAATCAATGAGAGACTTTATTTCCAAATATAAATAGATAATTAAGAAGGATTACTGAAGATGTCGTGCCTCTTAAAAATAAATTGAAAAAGGTTTCTTCATCAGTGCTCTACCACCGGAAGTTGGTTTCTTCCTTAGAAGAGCCAACCCAGGGATTTGAAGGAAACATAAGACTTCATTATTGAGACTGAAGATGATTTGATCTTGTCTGACAAAGTGAAAGGTCCTAATAGAAAATAAAAAGGTAAAAGTTTGAGTTGATTTACCATAGACCCAATGTTTTAGAAAATTAAAAATGACTTGGTTTCCATGAAGAAACAACTATCTCAAATGTCCATGTGGAATGCTCCAAGGGAGCCAAATCCTCCAAACTAGTCGAGAATCACCCCTGCCTCCTCCATAGGATTTCTCTCAAAGCACCTCCGATCAATGCTACGTGTGACATTGATGAACAAGAAGAAGAAGAGGAAGGTGATGATGGATACTACCTTGAGGTCCAAGAAGTTAATGGTGAAACTCAAAATGGCCTTATTGAGTATGTTGAAGGAGATAAAGATGAATGATGAAGAAGCTCCAAGATTCTCGTGTGTGGTGTTCACGTGGGCTCAATCAAAGAAAAAAACTTCATCTTCAATGGCTACAGGGAAGAAGAAGAAATAATATCCTCTTGTTGAAATTCCACAAAATAAGATCATCAATAAAGGGTCTTCACTGCCACCATCAATGGACTCAGCCAAGGAAAAACCAGACCCACTGACAAACAATAAGCCATTTACCATGCCAAGTAAGTCCTCTGGTACTTCCTCTAATTAAAAAGATATGTCTAATAATAATTCTTCTTTGAATGCTACTCCTACAAAATCATCTAAAGTAGCACCAAAGTCTTGGCTTCCCCATCCCCTTCTAAACTAGTTACCACACCTATTAAATAAAATAAAACTCCCAAGGTAACCACACCTTATCCATGTAAATATTACATCACCCCTGGAACCTCAAATTCATCTTTCATGATCCCATTTGATTATGTAGAATACGCTAGTAAAGCCAAGGTTCCAATCACAAAATTGAAGTACTTGCAAACACACCTTACTCAATTTGATAGGTTGGTCAATGTAGTCCATGGTGGTAGTGCTAAAATTTCAAGCCCAAATTTTAAATTCCTACTCTCTACATCATCCATGTGACCTTCATAAAACATGCTAGCCCTTAGTGCCTCTAAGACCAATAAAGTTGAACCTTTTTACTTGTCACTTCTCATCAAAGGCTTTCAACTCAATAATTGCATCATAGATTTTGGAGCCTCTGACAATGTGATTCCCATGAAAGTTCGTCAAATTCCTTAGGACTTACCTTTTACCCATGGAAATGGATCTTGCTATTCCATGGAATCAAAATAAGTACCATTGGTGGGAAGGATAAACGATGCTCAAGTTGCTTTGGTCGACTTCCCAGAAAAGAAAGTGTTTCTCACCATCTTGGTAGATGACATTCCATCCTCATTCGCCATGCTCCTAAGTAGAATTGTTTACACAGGGATTTAGGAGGTGAAATCAAAATGGACTGGTCCTCTGCAACCATACCTATGAAAGGGGAGATGAATAATTGTTTTCGATGTGTAAGATGAAATACACAATACAAAAATCAGATGATCCAAGGGTGAACATTTTGTTCCAAGGTGGAAGGATAGGAAACTATTTCCTCACATCTTCGAGAGATTAAAATTTTCCTATCCTCACCATGAAATAAGATTATGAAATTTTTCTTATGGAAGATGAGATGCAAGATTTTTTCTAGCGCAAAAGACAACTCATCGAAGGAGTGACATATTCAATAGAGGACGATCCTAGATGCATAATGGATGATCTGATGCTTTTTGAAGACTCCACTAACAATGAAGAAATGAAAAATGATGAGTTCAAGGTGTTCATGAGTAATCGCTCTTCATACTATGATTTTTCAATTAATGATAGGATAGAGATATGTGAAGAAGTAGAGAAAGTTGAGGAATCAAATTCTCTTCTCAATTTAATCATGTATGAACTTATGGAGGAGACTAATTTCATTTGCAAAAACATGGAAGGAGATGATTATCATGAGGAAGATATGTATTTTGAGCTCTAAGGTGTTCCATTTCAACAAATCATGGACCTCTTCTCCTTATCGAAAGGGTTCAAAATTCAAAATTGTCTGTGCCTATATGAAAGAGAACCTTGGGGAGCACAAATCACCGAAGAAGAAAACAAATTTTCTTCAAATGAATCATGGGGAGGTAGGGATCATATTTTTTTATCACTCCTCAGAGTCACAATATATAAAGTCTTTTGAAAATAATGATGAATCTATGATAAATTTGGAAGATCCATCCATGTAAGATATTTGGAAGCTATAGGAGAAATTGAAAATCCTCAGCTTATCCTTGAACTCTTGACTCGATCCATGGAGATACAAGAAAAACAAAAATCAATGAAATCTCCTTGTTTTGATGCACCTATTTTTGATGTGGAGATGGAATAGTTAGATATGATGGATGACTTCCTCAATGACGAGCATGAAAGTGAAAGCATGTCTTCTTCTTCCACAATGCAAGAGGAATTTCATGAATGTAAAATAAGAAAATTCCTCGAAACTCGTTTGGAAATATTCAATTTTGATAACAACACCTTCATCATGGCAGAAGGTGATATATAAAATATTGAGCCAACTCATGTTGAGGAGAGTTGTCTAGAGCAAGAAAATTGGTAATTTGTTCAAAATCAAACTAATCACATCACTTTAGAACATTCAAGTAGCTGAGAGAATGAATATGTGAATGAAAAGAGATCTGAATATTCAAACAACTTGAACAAGGATCAACCCTGGAATGATGATGAAGTGTTCAAATAAATATCAGTGTTATGGATAAACATGGAAGGCAGTCAGCACTTTGGAAATGGTCTCAAAGAATAGAAAGGAAAGGGAATTTCTAGGCAAAGGCCTGAGAAACAAAAAGCTCATGTAGGCTCACTCCTATGAAGTACATGAATAATCATGAAAGCACTGATATTTCATAGGAATTTGAGGAAGGGAGGCTACTTCCTTGAACCATTCAATGGCTTCGCAAGACATTTTCATCCGGTGTTATCTCTTCAAGGGTAACTCTTGAAAAGGAAAGTTCTTCTGTGAAAGTGGGTTATCCTCCACCTTATACCATAGGTGATTTTTAGGTGTGTTTTTTTCTTCCCATTGTGTGTTTTTTCCCTTTTGTGTGTGTCCGTGTTCTTTCGTGTTGTAAACGAATTTAAAAGGCCTAATGGATAATGCACTAGTCAACGTGTTATGAGTTGAGATTCTAAGATTCCTTAGGTCATGCTTTCACTGCGATCAGATGATAACATGTCCCCAAGCTAGAGCCATTTTTTGTCATGCAAATGTGCAACACAAAAATTTCTAATTTTCAAGCATGACAACAAACCCCTGTGTCAAAACTTTCATGTTTTACCTTTCCAAGACAGCCCAGGTCTACCCATTATTAACACCAATCCTTACTCATTATTTGTAATGGTCCTCAATTTTATTTACATATAATCCCCCTAGGTGATTTAGGAAAGAAAATTCAATCCCCCTAGGTAATTTTAGGATCTTTTGGAGAACTTTAAAAATTTTGAGCTATTTTGGGAAGGGCTACCACTAGCCTTCCTAGCACTAATCCACCCCTTGGATTGGAATAGAGGATAAAATTCAACATGGATATGCATTCAAGTTCCAATAACATTCTCAAAACAGTTTTGGGATATTTTAGAAAGATCCGGAGGTTTTGGAGCCAATTTAACGAAAGTTGGTTTTTAGGCCTAAAGGAACAAACACCGTAAAGGAGTGGTTGAGCTTCAAGAAAATATTCTAGGAGCTTCATGATGATTCAAGAGGCCAAAAAATTACCTATGTAAGTTATTTTATATGCCCTAAATGGTGGCAAAAATGAGACATCATGAGGTATCAAGCACTTTCGTAGGAAACTCACTCTTCTGGTGCATAATAGGCGGTCCTAAGAAATAAGGGGCCATTTTGAGGTGATACAGTAATAATTGAGGCTTAAACACATAACAATTCAACTCATTTGGTGGTTTTTAATCAAATTCATATAACATTTTACCTCTAAACACATTCGGGCACTCGTGTTATCGTCGTCACAAGCTAACTTAAGGTAAGAGTTCGATACTTAGCCAAATTTTGAAGTGGACACGTGTTAGTATCAGGATGTTGGTAGGATTTCATGTCCCTTTCATACCTTTATAAAATGGACCTAAGGGACATGAAAATTTTCCCACCCATTTTTAGCCCTCAGATCACCAACACGACCCATTGCATTGTCAGTTTAGCCACCAAGAGCTAGTTGGAGCCCTTCCTCTCATTGCACGGATGATTGTTAAGTGTCACAACCTGGCATGATCTGGAAACTCATGTCCCTTTAATACCTTTAAATAAAAGTACATCAGGGACACAAAAATTTTCCCAGCCCTAGCTATGCCTTTTGGTTCTCCATACGCCTAAAACTCAACCCCCAGGTGCTTCCCTCAAGCTCTCTTACTCAAATGCACAACCAGTCAAATATCGCCAAAATTTGTGTTGAGGAACAATGGGGAATTTTGTTTCCCTTTTGACCCTTTATAAAAGGGACATAGGGGACAAAAAAACTTACCCAAGCCTTTATGCTTGCTTCTTGGATGAACAAAATCCAGACTTAGCCATTTTCCATCCCAATTCATACCCCCACATCTCCACACCCTACCGTAACTCTAGAAAAAAATTCCCAGAAATACAAACCTCGATTACCACACATAACCATCTCCTCAAATTCTTCCTCACATTGAAATCATAGAGATCTCAGAAGAAAAATGGATTAAAAATGAAGAACGAAGAGAAAAAGAAAATTTTTCGCCATATAACTATGAAGTCTCCCAATCAAAAAATATTCATGTCTTGCAAAATACAAGTCAGATTGAGATGAAATATTTTATAAACCTCCTCATTTTTTAAGGTCATCACAATGCAACAAAACAAGAGATCATATGATGCCCTAAATCATTTGTTTCATAAAAAAAATCCCATTTCATTCCCTAGCTCACATTCATTGGATTTCTCATCAATCTGAAAATGGAATTGAGCTAAAAAATTTCACATAGAATCTAAATGAAAAACCTTTCCAAATGGAGTAAATTTTATCATGATCAGAGGTTAAAACTACACCTGTAAATTTTGAAGCTCCATTAATGGCTGCCATGACAGCTCCATGCTTGAAGTCACTGCCAGGTGAAAATTTCATTTTTTATTTTCAAAGATTCCTGTGGGAAAAATAAAGTAAAATCTAGAGGACGGGATCTCGGCGATGAGCCAAATCCAAAAATATGTGTTCTGTCACAAACCGATCACTAGAAATCTACTTTCCAAAAATAGTAAGTTTTTTATACAATTTTTCTATGTTTGGAAATTCATCATCAAATATGTCTATGGAAAAGGAAGTGTGCATTAAAGATCATCAAGAAGTAAGAATGGTCATCCGAAGCACAAAAAATAAAAAATGCACACTTACTATTTTTAAATATAGTAAGACCCCTATATGGGTGCTTACTAAAATAGTAAGTCACCCCAATAATTGGTTGAGCCAAAGGAAGTGTGCATAGGATTGAATGGAGAAGTTCATCACATTAGGATGGTCAAGAAGAGGAGAAAATATACCCTTACCAAAAATAGTAACTCTCCCATCTAGGCACCTACTATTAATGGTAAGTCACACTTAAAGGTAATTTTTGGCACAATGGGACATAGAGGAATGGTCATTTAGGTCAACATCATCATTCGGGGTCATTAATGGGAATTTCTCATAGGGCATTCAAGAGCCATCTCAAGGAACTTGACAGTGTCTCTCGACACTCACTTCGTGGCTCAAGTTGCAAGAGTATCATGTGCAAGGTGGAAATTATGGTCATTAGAGAAATAATTCGTTCAACTTGGAAGTATCGGTTCTAAAATCCTATCTCTTCAGAAGGGATATTTGTGAGTTGTGTTTTTTATCATCAATAAATTCATTCAACAATTTTCTTAAACACTTAAGCCAAGGTTTCTGTGAACCATCCAAATATTGTCTCAAGGTGTAAAGGATTCAAATATTTAGAGTTTCATCACCTTGAAGCATTCTAATTATCAGAATTAGAGGAATTCATTATGAACAACATCTTCTCTTCCTCTCTCTCTCTTCTCTTCCTTCCCCCCAACTTTATCTCTCTTAAAATGTTCTGACTCTTCGTTGGGATTTTCACTTTTTGATATGCCTTTAAGTTATTAAAAAAGTAAATTTAGAAACATGATGTAAAATTAAGTCACCATGTTTTTATAAAAGGGGCTTAATATTTTATAGGAATGTGAATAGTCTAAAGTCAAAAATAATGCATATGAAGTGTCATTAGGAAGATGAAGAGGAATCTCTCTTCTATAAATTATAATGAGACCCTCATTTAGGATTCTTCTTAGCTGGTTGTCAACTTGTAATCTCATGAGAGAATAATTCTTTTGAAGGAACAAAGATATAGCTGAAATTCTTCTATTTTCCGACTCTTGCATTCCTCTATTCTTGCTATGTACAATTTCTTCTCGAGCATCACTACAAGAAGAAGTATTTTATAGCCTTTTTTGACTGAGGGATTTACTGATTCTTTGTGCTCATAAGTCCTAATTGGTCTTATTACCATTTGCATAGTTATTTCTTATTAAATTTAATGTCTGTTGAAAATTTCTGATTAATGGGTGTGGGACTCTGATTGTCTACTAATGACATTAATCCCCTCATTTTTGTTTCTCACTCCCTTCCCCTTCTCTAAAAAATTACTCTCTAGCAAGATATTGCTAGCTTTTCTGCAGAGTTAGTGGAGTTCCCCTTTTGGATCCTTGGTCGAAATACCACCATAGAAATCACTTTTCACGCGCATGTAAACATAGAAGCTACACCATTTAAGTAGAGGGAATTATATTTCCAGAGCGCAAGAAACCCACAAATTTTTCTACCAAACAAATTATTCTCGCCAACATGTTTGTAATGGATCATTGGATGGTAGAGATGTTGAAAGATGAGATTGTGATGTGTATGATTTAGGTGGGTTGGGTTGTTGATATGTTTTATATGTTTGGGGATGTGTTGGTGTAGGTTGAAGTGGTTGATAAGGGGGAATATAATTAAGGTGTTGCAATTGAATTGGTTGAGATAAATCTTGATGTTGAGAAATGGGGATATGGTAAGATTGGTTAGATTGGGTTAGTTGTTGTGAAATGGTGACATTTGATTGGTTTTCTATGGGGTTTTTTGGGACATAAGTGATAGGTGGTCGAGATATTTGAATAGATTTGCTAAGAAGTACATAGCTAAAGGAACATTGAGGGGGAGATTGATGGGTTCGCATTGATTCAAATGGATGAGATTGTGAGGTGACTATATTGGCATGGAGATGTAAACTGGAGATAAGTGGTAGAATTGTGTTATGTTGTTTGGATATAGAAGGAAGAAGTGTGATTGTTGAGATGGTCGAATAGGCATACTAGTGAGAGTAGTTGATGGTATGGGGATAAATTTGATATGAGGTGATAAGTGTGGAATGGGATCCACTAATTGAGTGGATTGATGAGATTGGAAGATTGTGGGAGATTTACGACATAGGTATTCATAAAGGGTGATAGAAGGAGTTCCCATAGTTTCTAAAGGAGTAAGTTATGAATATGTCACTGGTGTAGAGGAAATGAACATATGAGAGCTAGAAGGATTGGTTTCAAGATGGGGGTCATTTTTTATGACATGGTCCTCATGAATTGAGACCATGCAAACAAAGGGTTGGGAATCAAAAGGTGCAATCTCAAATTTAGAAGTTGGTTTAGAGAGATCATTAGTGGATATTTACATTTCCTTGACTTGAGAAGGAGTGATAATAGGAATGAAATAGATGAGCATTTGTTTATGTAATTTATTAACAAACAAATCAAGTAAAAAAATTATCATCATGATTAATTAGAAGATGTAAAAAATAGAAAAAGTAGATAACAAAGGGTACCTAATAAATGACATTCTATGGTTGGTTTTAGGTATTTTTGGAAATGGAGTACTCAATATACCCGAAGGTACGTGAGGCCCAATTATGTATAGGATTTATAACATGGCCAAAACACAGCGGTGGATTTCCTATTGGGTGATCAAATCCCAATTAGGTCCACTTGGTATGGGATGTTTGGATGTGTGTAGATAAGTGTGAAATGAGACCAATTAAACCTCCTACTTACACTAGATTGAAGGGAGCAAAACTAGATCTTTGTAAGAAATCCAAGCACACAGCTTCAAAATGAATACAAGTTGCAAAAGAAAATCCGAAAGAAATATTATTCAAGCTTGTGTATCTCACGTCTATGAAAACATAATTATATAGGATTTACAAAGCTAATCCTCAACAAAAAAAATAGGGAGGAAACACTAAAACAAGGAGATAATCACATTACCATAAATTAAGGAGTGGCAACAACAACTCAAACAACTCTAAGAAGTTACAGGAAGAAACAATATGCCATAAACTAATTAAAAAATAATTATATCTAATGCTATCGAATGAGCTTATTTAAGGTGAAAAATATCTAGTTCACAAAGACAAGTGTGAACATGTTTACAAAAACACCCTTCCATAAGCGAATGTAAGGGAGTAGAAAAAAAGGGTCCTGGTTGTTATGCCAAATAAGGTACCCAATACAAATAAAAGAAAAGAATAAGGAAATAAGGGACTTCATGTTGAACTCCCCTTGAGTACAACTTCCTTGACTCCAAGATTTTCTCATAGAAGAATATATCGAGGATAAGCAAGTGTTGTAGTGAAGATATCCACTATCTTATCAGTTGTAGATACAAACTTCAAGTCAACAACATCATCCTGAATCAATTTCCTGATGAAGTTCATATGAATTTCAATGTGTTTTTTATTCTTATGTTCAATAGGATTACCTGCAATTTGATTATCACACCATATGACAGAAGGATATTTTTGTTGAAATCCAAACTCATCAAGTATTTGGCAAAGCCAAATAACTTCCTGCTTTTACTACACCTTTATACTCAATTTTAGTGGATGAAAATGAACCTGCATTTTCTTTACATGCCCATGCTATTGGACCATAGCTAAGGTGAAAAAATAAACCAAAATTAGACTTTCATGTGTCTCGACAACCTTCCCAATCCGAGTTTGTATAGCCTTCAATTTCACAAGCTCCCTTTGGTGAATAATGTATGCAAAAATTCAATGTCCCTTTTATATATCTCAAAATTCTCTTTGTGGCTTACCATTTACTCTCATGAGGCTCATGTGAAAAATGAGACACAAGGTTAACAGAAAAGGTGATATCGAGATGGCTATGTGTCAGATACAAAAGAATCCAAAACAATTTTCTATACATAGAGGAATCAACAAGGTTAGTTTTGAAATTAAAATTCAATTAAATACCTAACTGAAATGGAGTGGGAGATGGCTTACAGTTAACCATGTGCAACATCTACAATAAATTGGAAGCATACTTCCTCTTTGCAATAGATATGCGTTCAGAAGACTAATAAACCTAAAGACCAAGGAAATAGTGCAACAATCCCAAAATTTTCATGTCAAAGTTTACACTCAATTTGTTTTAAATGTCTTGAATCATAGAAGATGAGCTGCCAGTGATGATGAGATCATCAACATACAAAACCACTATGAAAAACTCATCATCTTGTTTCAGAACATATATAATATGATTAGTTTTACATCGATGAAAACCAGTAGACAAAAAAAACTCATCCATTTTCTCATACCAAGCTCGAGGAGCTTGTTTGAGACCATATAGAAAATGACGAAGTCTAAACACTATTAAAGAATATTGCACAAAACTAGGGGTTGCTCCATATAAATTTCCTCATGGAGATCACCATGTAAAAAGGCACTCTTCATGTCCATCTGATACACTGACCACCTATGAGAAGCAGCAAGGGAAAGAACAAGGAAAAACAAATCCATCTTTGCTACAGGAATAAAAATCTCAAAGTAATCCACCCCTTCAACCTAAGAAAATCCCTTAGCAACAATATGATCCTTATCGTTTTCTACAAATCCATAAGCTCCATACTTAGTCTTAAAGATCCATTTACATTTTACCACTTTCCTTCCATTAGGAAGAGGAACCAATTCCCATGTATTATTTTTCATCAAAGAGTAGTATTCTTCTTTCATAACTTCATTTCATTAAAATTTTCCACAAGCTTCAGAAAAATTAACAGGATCAGAGGATATAGCTTCACTTATGAGATCCATTCCCAAAGGCATAGACTGAGTGTGGAGATAAGCAATATCACCTAAATTCTTAGATCTTGTGCATCGAGGATCACTCAAATCTCCTACCGAGTTACCAGTTTCCTGAAGAGTAGATTGAAGCCATTTTGGGTGTGCCAAAGGAGGGAAAGGAGGAGCTGGAGGAGAAACCTCTTCTTCAGAAGCATCATCAAAAGGATCATTAATAAGCATGTAAATGATTTCATGCGAAGGAGGTATTGGATATAGATGTTTATCTTCATTAGAAGTCTCAATAGAATTTGTCTCATAAACATGAACATCCCTTCAAAAATGAACTTCCAGAGTAGAAGGATCTAGAAGATGGTATTCCTTCACATGTTCATAATGGACAGCAACAATGATTTCCTTGCTCTTTGGTTTCATGGAATTCCTTTTTTCATCAAGTACATGAGCCCATGTTGGAATTCCAAATACTCAAAAATCAAAAACATCAGGCTTCTCTCGAGACCATGCTTCCTCAGGTGTAATCCCTTGGTAAGATTTTTAGGAAATCCAATTCTAAATGTAGTTGACACAATTCATGGCTTCAACCCAAAACACACGTATAAGGTTCTTTGAGTGAATTGTTGGGTGTCGTTATTCTCTTCATTTAATCAAATTTTTGTTGATGTCATATTTAAACCAGGGGTGGTGTCCAAAGCTATATGTAATAGGAGATCTTAGTGATCTAGTAATTGACTATAGATATTTGTTTTCTTTTTTTATATATTTTTTGGGGGATTTTATCAATGTCTTAAGGATTTCCTGGTTGAAACCTTATTGAAATAAAATTATGAAAACTTTCTAGGAGTAAACACTGTCTACAAAAATAAATTACTGCAAATAAACACACATTTGCATAATGGAATATATTGCTTTAAGTAAACACGCGTTACAGAAATAAACACACTTGCTTTGTAAATAAACACACAATTTGAGAATGTTAAAATATGATTGTAAAGAAATAAGAATCTAATCTAGAACACCTATAGGAACAATTATACGATAGTTTTCAACTTGAATAATGACAAGCATTTACAGATTTAATAGATCTATACTATTTTCTCTGGAAATGTAAATACAAATAAAATGAAGATCCTAGTTCTTGGAAGAGTGGGCCCTTGCTCCACCTTGAAATAGGATTTGACAACTTAATATACTCTCAAAACATAAATGGCTATTTTATTGATAAAATATTTTGCATTACAAAAACGTATTGTTTCTTTTCTATCTCTCTGTGCCTTTATCTATGTATACATATATATATATCTATATATTACTATCTATCTACAGGTTTGCAGATATATACTTCTTCCACATGTGTATTTACATCCATAGTTGTCCTACCGATTCAAATATAACCAAATTGTGCCCAAAATAGATGTTGAATTGGATCATGGCTAGATGTATTGTTGTATGATAGTTATCCCTGGATCTGCGAGTATGAAGAATCAGAAATCTTCCAATATGCTCATGATTGAGAGGATCATTGATTGCTAAATCATCGGATGTTGTTGGAATAAATAAATTCTCATAGGTTTCAGAACTTTAGAGAATTTCCAGAACTAAAGGAAATCGTTCTAGATCTAACTGTGAGGGTTCCAGAGCCACATGTATGATTTCCGGAACTAAGTCTGAAATTTTCGGAACTAAGTGATAGAGCTCATAACTGTGTAATGGAGTTCCTAAACTAAGTCTGGAAGTTTTGAACCGAGCCATATTGAAACCAATGCTTCCAAAAACATGTTGACCGCTTCATACTTTGTTCTTTTGACTGATTGTGACCTGTTTTATTAAAACACTAAATTTCCAAAGCACTTAGAAATTAATAGCTTTTAAACATTAGAACTACAATCAACAAAATATGGACAATTACATCCTAACTTATATTAGATCAAACAAAAGTCACAAAATGCAATCAATCTTGATAAAAATGAGAGTAAAATAAGATCATTTATTGTACATTAACGAGACATATTCTGGCCTCATCATCTCCCCCATAGTTACTTGTTTGTAAGTCCTCTTAAAAACTTTATTCTTCAAACCTTGGGTTGTGTATTCTCCATTCCAATTGACTTCTCAAGTCAAATAATTGAAACTAAATATCCCAGTGTTTTAATTCAAAAACACTATACACTGATCATGTTTCTACTTTCCTCTTCAATTCCTCAAATTGAGTGGGATCTTGAGGTTATCTGTTTTTCCATGGAGACATGGGAGTGAGAAGAAGGGGAGGCCTTTTTCTCAATCCCATCCATATTCCCTTGTGCTTTTCATTGATCCGAGGGATTAATGTGCATAGATCTTTTTCTCTTTCCAGACTCCAGATAAAATTTGTGGGAGATATTACTTCCCTTCTCCTCAAGGAAACTATAAGAAGCTCCAGTCTTTTCAAACATCCATCACAAATCTCCTAAAAAAAATCCACCTCATAAAAGGTGAAGGCATCAATAATTTTTTATAAATTGGCAAGATAATGTGTCTTGAACCATCTATCAAAGGCATGGGTTCTAAAAATTTTAATGAAAGCAGATGGTTTACCATAATGAGCCCTTATGCAGAGACCAAATGAGCTAGCTTTCAATAAATTCTCAAAAATCCCTTCCCTTCCATGAAATCTGATTTTGAAGAATAGAAATAAATGCATTAAGTTAGATTTCTCACACATAAAAATTGATCATGAAGCTTGTGTTCTTTTCTAGCATAAGATTGTAGAGATAGAATTCGCAAAGAAGATTTTTTTTCTCTACACTGGATGTAGAATAGGTTGTCATGAACTTAGATTCATCATTTATTTCATGTGGAAGGCCACATGTAATTCTTGACAGCTGTTAGTGAATGAATTGTTCTTCTAGAAACACACTATATACAGGAGAATGTCTCCTACATGCAACCAATTTTTCACTCATTATGAAAACCATTTGTATTTTTACAAGACATTTAAATTTATCTCCCTCTTCTTTGTAAAAATTTTATGTCCTTTCCTTTCTTGCTTTCTTTTCATTTTCCATATTACTTCTCAAATCCTCATTGGTTGTTTTGATTTCACTGAGTTATCTGCAAGTATCATCCCATAACTGTTTTTGTGGAAAATAATTTATTTCATTCTATGCAAAGACTGTTTACATAGTAACTCTATCTTCTGGAAATTTTACATTCTTCCTCTTTCTCCATCATCTTCCATTTAACTCTTATTAATTCATTAGTCATGTCTGTGAACTGAGTTGTTAGTTCCCCAATGAGCATCTCTCTCTATTATAACTTGAGTTTGAGGAAGTTCAACTCCTCATCCTTTTCTTTGATAATGAGTTCTTCTCTGGGAAATAACAGATCCTGTCTAACCTTTCGTTTCTCTTCTTTCTTTAAAATTTGTTTGGGCATTAAGCATTCCTCTTCTACCAAAGGAAATTTCCCTTTCCATATCCATGATGCTAACTCTTCTTCTTCATGTTATAGTGCTGCTGGTTCACCCAACTATTGAAAAACCCGTTCCTCAAATGTCTCATCTTCTTTTTCCATCTCAGTTTGGCTTGGTTCAGGAGGATTGGTGGCCATGCTGCCCAAAATATCAGCACCTTCTTTTTCCAACTTGTCATGTTCTTTCATCTCCTTTTGAGTTTCTCTAGACCTCTTATGAATTCTTCTTCTTTGAGGAGCTTTATTATGTTCGGAAGTAGGTTTTCTCCTAGAGATTCTTCTAATTTTCACTTCTTTCTCTTGCCTAGGTGAAATTTCACTGTTAGAGATAGATATTAGCTCTCCTGTAGCTGTTGCAGAGGAAGGAGTTTCTTTAAAAGTTATAGTAGGTTCTACTGCTTTAATTCTTCTTCCAGATCTTCTCCTTTTTGGTATAGTATCCCCACCTATTTCCTTTTCTTCCTCTTTAGGGGCACCAATTTCCAAATTAGTTGTAGGAGAAAAAGGATTTTATATTACTCTCCTGATAATATCAGGGTTTTTCTTAAACTTGTTAAGAAATATCTCCTGTATTTCTTCTCCTTTTTCCTTTGCAAGAAAATGGTGTTGGCACACCAAATGAACTAATCCATGATGTTTGATTGTTCTAACACCAAAAGAATACCTCTGGCCACTATATGAATGGATTCAAAAAGAAACCATGGAAGCTTTACTATATATTCTAGTTGTGTAGCTCCATATCTAAGATGTATGAACATCTTCAGGACTTCTCTTCCTACCAACCCAAATTAACCATCAGAAGTTAAATACTTAACTATCCAAAATTCCACTTTATCAAAGGGTTTAGGAAAGATGGCCCTTCTGACCCCTTTTATGATTTTCTTATTGTTTTAAATATATTGGGGTTCCATTTCCCCCTCTTTTATCACGGTTTCAACTAATTCTCTTAAGGTCCCTTTGACAGGATTTGGGACATGCACAATGGGCACACCAGATACATTGCTTATTATTTTCACAGAAAAAAGAATTACAATATTTCTAACATTTTTTTTATATTTTTATTAATTTATAACAAATTCTCTTACTAATTATTTGTTATACTTCAAGAAATTTTTTTAGGAATACCAATCACCCTGTTTGTTTAAAGACATCTGCCACTTCTTCATCTACAAGAAGCTAGATATCATCCTCAAGTTCTGACTTCTTTTTGATCCCCATAGTAAAGAGGGTGATTTAGATTCATTCTCCTTCAAATTATTTCTCTTCTTGGATTTGCTATAGAAATCTTTCCTTAGTTGTGGAACTTTTGTGCTTAGCTATGGACCCTGTTGTGTTTAGCTGCGGAATGCAAATTTAATTCTTCTGCTTCTTCCTTGAAGTGTTTCTACAAATGATTCTTCACTCTGTTTATTCTGCATGAATGATAGATCATTATAAACATGCCGCCACTTTTGTTTCACTGACATCACCCTCATGATTACTCTATTTTAATCATAATGTACAATAGATGACTCATCATACCACTTTTAGATCAAATCCAATCACACATGCAAACTTTTAATCTAACCTTTAATAAGTTAAAGACATAATTACCAACCTTGATGATGTGATCCCTCCGTCATGATGACTCATCATTCCTAAAAGTGAAACAAGAAAAGGAAAACAGTTAGAAATGAAAAATAGAATTTCAAGGAAGTTCCTTTTATTTTGGAATAGCCATTTAGTTGAGGAGATCAACCACCATTACTAGTTTTCAATTGATCTCTGAGAGAAAAAAAAATTGGGGAAGAGAATGCTATTTACTAGTTTTCATTCCTTCCCTTTTATTTCTTATTATTTTTATTATTATTATTATTTTAAGAGAATGCCATTTATTGGTTTTCATTCTCTTCCCTTTATTCTAGATTTATCCATCTAATTATTTGATCATTTTGGAAGAACTGAGTTCTTCCATATGATACAATTATTTATTTGCTTTAATCTACCTCAAGAATTCATCCTTAGTAGGAGGTTTCCTATAGATTTTTAGCCTATGTCCATTGACCAAAAGTGTCCTTCTATTGCCATCAATGGGAAGTAACTGAATAGAACCATTGTCAAAGATCTGCTCAATCTAACAGGATCCCAACCATCTGGTTCTCAAATTTCCCTTGAATTGTTGGTACTTAAAATCAAACAGTAATGCCCAATATCCTACCTTGAATTGCCTCTTCTTGATATGTGTGTCATGCCATTGCTTTCTTTGATCTTGGATTATCTTTGTTTGCTGAAGTGCTTCCATCCTTAACTCATCCAACTCATTGAGTTGAAAAATTCTATCCTTTTGTGTTGCATCCAACTCAATACCTATTATAGTTGTTGTCCTCAATGTTTGCAATTCAAATTCAATAGGTAACAAGGGCTTTTTCTCATACACTAACTCATATGGTAAAAATCTTGTTGTAGTCTTCCAAGTTTTATTATAGGCCCAGACTGCTTCATGTGGTCTCTTTGCCCAATCTCTTCTGCCTGATTCAACTATTTTGGTAAGGATGTTTTCCAATTATTTGTTTGTTACTTCAAATTATCCATTTGTTTGCGGGTGATAGGGAGATGACTTCCTATGACTTATTTGATAATGCATTGTGAAGGATTGGATCATATTAGACATGAATTGTGGCCCCTTATCTAAAACTATACTTCTTGGTGCTCCAAATTTTACCATAATTTTGTGCCAAAGGAAATCAACAACTTCTTCTTCAGTGGCATTTATTAAAGCCCACACTTCTTCCCACTTTGTTACATAATCAGTACACATAAGAATGTACTCCTTTCCTTGTGAAGGAGGACTAAAGGTACCAAAAAAATCCAGCCCCCATCTTTCAAATGGTTCGATCACCACTTGAGGTTGCAGAGGTAATTTCATTGGTGAAAGTTGGTTATCCCATCCTTTGATAAGGATCACACATCTTGATATATCTCTTCACATCCTTGTACAGAGATGGCCAAAAATAGCCAATGCCAAGTATATTGTGAGCTATTCTTTTCACTAAAAAGTGTCCTCCACTTGGATCATCATGACATGCCCTCAGTATGTCAAACATTTCATCTTCTCTCACACAACTGTGTGAAACCAAATTAGGACCACATTTAAACAACATTCCATTTAACCATTTAAATTGTGCACTAGTATTGATCAACTTTTTCATTTGTTTCTTAGTGAAAGAAGGAGAAAACTTCCCTATTGCAAGATAATTTTCCATATCAGAAAATCATGGTGTATAAGATGAAATAGCAAACAATTCTTTATCTGGAAAGTTGTCCTTAACTAGATCTCGCTCCCCTGTAATGGTTAGTCTTGACATGAAATCAGCTACCACATTAGATTTTCCTAGATTATCTACTATGGTAATATCAAATTCTTGTAAAATTAATAACCATCTAATTATCCTACCTCTAACCACTAGTTTGTTCATTAAGTACCTAATTGTATGTATAAATATTTTGTACCCTGTGATATAATGTCAGAATTTATTAATTGTATAGATCACAGTAAGAAATTCCTTTTCAGTGGTAGTGTAATTTCTTTCAGTGGGAGTAAGATTTTTACTGAGGTAATAAATAGCATACATCTTCCCTTCTTCATATTTTTGTCCCAAAACTACACCAATGGAGTTATTTGAGGCATATATTTGAATGTGAAAAGGTTTTTCACAATTAGGTCCTCTCAATATTAGGGAAGTGATTAATTTTTCTTTGATTTCCTCAAAAGCATGTTGACATCTTTCATCCCAAAGAAATTCACAGTCCTTGGTAAGTAAATTAAACATGGGGGCAGTAATTTTACTAAAATCCTTGATAAATTGCCTATAGTATCCAGCATGCCCTAAAAATGACTTGATATCTATGGGGGTTTGAGGAATAGGTAAGTTTGAAATAATTCTAATTTTGTTTTGGTCAACCTGAATTCATCTTTTTGAAATGTGGTGTCCCAATACAATCCCCTCATCAACCATCATCAAACACTTCTCATGACTAAGAGATAGATGGTGTTTCTCACATCTTATTAATACATTATCTAAATTCCTCAAAGAATCATCAAATGTGTCTCCATGTACAATGAAATCATCCAGGTATACCTCTACACAGTCATTTGTTAGGTCTGCAAAAATTGCTAATACAGCTCTTTGGAAAGTTGTCGGAGCATTACATAATCCAAATGATAATACCTTGTAGGAAAAGGTACCCCATGGACATGTAAAGGTATTTTTGTCTTGATCCTCAGCAACTACTCTAATTTGATTCTATCCACTAAATCCATCCAAGAAGGAAAAATATTGCTTACCTGCAAGGTTTTCTACGACTTGATATATGAATGGTAAGGGAAAATAATCTCTCAGTGTGGCTTTGTTTATTTCCTTATAGTCAACACAAATTCTCCATTTTCCATTTTTCTTATGAACAATTACAAGAGGAGACACCCACTGACTATCTCAGATGGGGTAGATAAAACCTACTTGTAATAGTTTTTCAATTTCTTGTTTGACTATCTCTTAAGGTTGGATTAATCCTTTTCTAAGGTTACCTAACTGGTCTAATATATTTAGTATAGATGTGATGAGTGCAAATACTTGGATGGATTCCTTTAATATCTTTGTAGTCCCAAGAAAAATCTCTAGTATGATTTTTCAAAACATTAAACAATTTAGCTTCTTCATCATTCTTCAACCAGTTGTTTATGTTCAAAATCGTACCCAACTCAATCTCAACATGTTTGGTTCCAACATGTGATGAAATAATTTGTTAAAAGAATTTCATTAAGGTATTTAGTGGACATGCATGTGGCAACAACATATGATATGTAGAAACATCTCTAAAAGTTCCTTGAGATAGAATGTTGGAAAAAGGACAGTAGGTAGAATTATGACACTTATCTTGTTATAGGTCGAACTCCTCGTCACTATTGTTTTCCAAAAATTCTTTACCATTTCCTAATATCTTAGAAATTGAAGCTACCAATTCTTCCTCTCCCCAAGAGAAATCTCGTTCCTCTAGAGAAAAGTTATGTACAGTCATAGGGAATTGTTTTTGGTGTGGTTCCGGAACTAAATGTGATGGTTCCGAAACTAAATCTAATGATTTTGGGACAAAGTCTATAGGTTCCGGATCTAAGATTGTAGGTTCCAGAACTATTACCAATTGCTCCAACGAAAACTGGTTTTCATTCAATGGTCAATTATTCATACCTTCTACCTCACATATGTGATCCTGCAATGTGATCAAGGCCAAAGAAGACAAGTTTTGCTTATTAGAATCAGGATCATCAACCCACAATTGTTCTTGATTATCAATCGAAGTTCGTACAGAAGGATGTAAGGATATTTTCTTAGGATTCTTACCATTTGAGATAGTCATATCACTTGATCTGCAATCAATTGAAGCAGTAACTGTAGCTAACCATGGTATTCCCAAAATAATGGGATAACTAAGTGTTTTACCTTTTGGCTGCAATATAAGGAAATTAACTAGATATTCCCATGACTCCACCATAACTTCTACATCTTCAAGAACTCCGTCTAGTTTTGATATAGACTGATCTGCCATCTGCAATATGGTGTTTTTAGGTTATATACCTCTTTATAGTAATGTTTTCAAAGTGTCCACTATCATCACATTTATAGCCACTCCCAAATCAACCAAAACATTATGTATATCTTTATTCCCTATAGAGACAGAAATAATAGAACTTCCAAGATCTCAGTATTTGGGAAGTAAAAGTTTTCCTGCTAATAAATCAACAAGTTTCCCATCTACCTTAATAGTCTTGAGGTACTAATTTTTCCTTCCAAGTATTTTTAAACATAACATTTTTATTAACTTGTTCAATTCTAGAATGTCCTTAATTTCTTGTAACAATGGTATTTCAATATTCAATTTCCTTAGTTTCTATGGCTTCTTTAAATCTCTCTAGAATTGGAGTCTCAGTAGTGTTGCTATCTAGCTCCTTATCTTTTTATTTTTCATCCTTCTTGGGAACAACTGTACTAGGGGCTTCAATTTCTTTTCATCTAAGTGATTGTAAGAGGTGGATTGTTGATTATTTTTTTAGATCTAGTTTGAATATCCTTACAATCCAGGGAATTCAAATCAACTGATTTTTCTTCTTCTGATCCGTAGACATGATTTGTTTGTTTGTTTCTTGGGTTTTCTACTGGCTGTGTTGGTATCTGGGTTTGGACCACATTTTCATTTTGTGAATTTTGTGCTGGGGAACCCATTATGAATTGTTGATTCGGATTGGTATATGTCCTTCCTTGAACATAATTATTAGGGCTCCACCTAGGTTGTGACCAAGCATTCAGGTTTCCTTGACCAGACCATGGTTTTTGGTGTCCTTGGGCATACCAAGATTGATCTGCCCAATCATAAGGATTCCATGTTAGTTGAGGTGCCAAAGGTGGTTGTCCCCAATTTTTTGGCACTTTCTAAGTTTTCCATGGCATCATCAGGGGTTGGGAACTGACCTGGGCATGAACTACCCTTGGCTAGGTTGTCTCTAGACAAAATTTACTTATTCTGATGTGGATGGAATGTTGCTTTATTTAACTGATTTTTAATAAATGGAAGAAGAGAATAGGCATTACTTTCATGGTCCCTACATTCACAGATAAGACACATTTATGTCTTATCCAAGGGACAATCTCTTATTACATGCTTCTTCCTACATCCAAGAAAATACATAGCTAATGGTTCAATTTTAGCATTTTCTTTATCTTGTGATCCATCCATGGTGGAGGTTAATTGAAATAAAATGTCTATTTTGAAATTTGTCAATTCATCCATCATTTTATTCATATTTGGTTTTACATTTTTAATTTTTTTTCCTTTTCTAGGTCCACCCCTTGTTTGTGAATATCTTCTACAAATGTTTTTAATATCATTTATTCTTATTTGATCACTATTTCCACCTCTCATTAGATCAAGTGCCCCCCTTGATTCATAATCCATACCTTTAAGAAAAATGGTTTTATTTAACTCCTCTTGTAGTACAAAGCCACATCTTTTGCTCACAAAGAGGAATTTGTCTAAATAATCTTCCATATTCTCATCCTCCTCTTGCTTGATTTTGAAAAATTCTTCCTTCCTATTCCTCCCTCTATAGTAATCTTGATACTTGTCTAGGAAGGAAACTTCCATTTGTGCCCAAGTGTTAATAGAATTAGATTTTAATCCCATAAACCACCTCATTGTTGCATCCTTTAGGGTAGATGGAAACAACCTGAGTTTTTGATTGTCTATTTTGTAATCATAATTTTGACACAATACTTTAAATTCAAACATAAATTGGTCAGGGTCTTCATATGACATCCCTCTAAATGTGGGTAAATGTGCAAGTGAAATATTTTTCATAGGTGTATCATCATCATGCAATTGAATTAGATAAGTGAAGGTCCTATTAGGTCCTCTTTCCACTTCTCGTGCCATTTCTGTAGTACCTTTAGAATTTTCTCTCAACCAATATGGTATGTGATTTTTTTTGGGAAAGGTGAAAAGTTAGGAGTAGGAGGTTGAATACTCAATTGTGAATCAAAACTTTCTCTAAATGGGTCTTGGGATATGATATTTTTTCTAAAGGTTATACTTCCTTTTGGTGATGATCTAAGAATTCCAAAGGTAGAAATTATTCTTCATGCCTAACAGGGGACAATGGTGCTTCTAATTCTTGATCAACTTCCTTATTTGATCGAGAAGACAATGATTCTTATTCTAATATTCTTGGGAGGAATTAAACCTTAAAGTCTCTAGGTCTACTCATAAATTTTATGGTGAGGTAGGGAAGATCCTGTAATTGCTAGATGTATGTTTCTGCTCTTGTTGACACCTAATTAGATAATTCTAACTATTGGTTCCCTGAAAATGGTGCCAAAAACGATCGGTGTCATTATTCCCTTCATTTAATCAACTCTTTTTTGATGTCATATTTAAACCAGGGGTGGTGTCCAAAGCTATATACAATAAGAGATCTTAGTGATCTAGTAATTTACTGTGGATATTTGTTTTCTTTTTTATATATATTTTCTGGGGAATTTTCTCAATGTCTTAAGGATTTCTTGGCCAAAACCTTGTTGAAATCAAATTATGGAAACTTGTTGGGAGTAAACACTCTCTGTAGAAATAAATTGCTAGAAATAAACACACATTTGCATAATGGAATAGATTGCTTCAAGTAAACACACGTTACAAAAATAAACACACTTGCTTTGTAAATAAACACAAAACTTGAGAATGCTAAAAGATGATTGTAAAGAAAGAAGAATATAATCTAGAACAACTACAGGAACAAGTATATGACAGATTTCAACTTGAATAATCAAAAGCATTTACAGAATCAATAGATCAATGTTATTTTCTCTGGGAATATAAATACCAATAAAATGAAGATCCTAGTTCTTGGAAGAGTGGGCCCTTGCTCCACCTTGAAACAGGATTTGACTACTTAATATACTCTCAAAACAGAAATGGCTATTTTATTGATAAAATGTTTTGCATTACAAAAATGTATTGTTTCTTTTCTATCCCCTGTACCTTTATCTATGTACACACATATATCTATATATTATTATCTATCTACAATTCTACATATATATATATATATATATATATATATATATATATATATACATATATATATATACATACTTCTTCCACAGGTGTATTTATAGCCATAGTTGTCCTACCGATTAAAATAGAACCGAATCATACCTAAAATAGATGTTGAATTGGATCATGGCTGAACGTACTATTGTATGATAGTTATCCCCTAGATCTACAAGTATGAAAAATTAGAAATCTTCTAATCTGATCCTAATTGAGAGGATCATTGATTGCTAAATCACCAGATGTTGTTGTATTAAATAAATTCACATAGGTTGTAAAACTTTAGTGAAGTTTCGGAACTAAAGGAAATCATTCCAGATCTAACTGTGAGGGTTCCAGAGTTATATGAAGGAGTTCTAGAACTAAGTCTGAAAGTTTCAGAACTAAGTGATGGAGTTCTGTACCTAAGTCTGAAAGTTTCAGAACTAAGTGATAGAGCCCATAACTATGTAATGGAGTTTCGGAACTAAGTCTAGAAGTTCCAGAACTGAGCTGTATTGAAACCAATGCTTCCAAAAACATGTTGACCCCCTTCATAATTTGTTCTTTTGACTGATTGTGACCTGATTTATTACAAAAATATATTTCCAAACCACTTAGTTAGGAATTACATAGTTTTTAAATGTTATAACTACAATCAACAAAAGATGGACAATTAGATCCTAACTTATATTAGATCAAACAAAAGTCACAAAATGTAATCAATATTGATAAAAAGGAGAGTTAAATAAGATCATTTATTGTACATTAACGAGACATATTCTGGACTCATCATGAATCATGTAATTTTGCATCTCTTTGAGTGTCCTATTTTTCCGTTTCGCAACACCATTCTGTTGAGGAGTGTAAGGCATTGTATAACGATGTAGAATTCCATGGTCAGTACATAAATCCTTGAATGCATTTACTAATATAGTCCCCCCCATTATCAGTGAAAATATTTTTGATGGAATGATATGATTTTTATTCAACAAAAGCCTTAAATTCTTTAAAACCATTGAAATAATCACTCGTATACTGAAGAAAATACACCCATGTTCTCCTTGTGAAATCATCAATAAAAATTAATACATGTTTGCAACCATAAAAAGAACAAGAAGGAAGAGTCATCAAATCATTGTATACCAACTCAAGAGTATCCTTATCTCTCTTAGCCAATCCTTTGGGAAATGGATCCTAATGTTGTTTACCTAACATAACACTTGGACAAACACCATCAGTAGAAGAAATTTTTGGAATTCCAGTTACCTTGTTCTGAGAAGATAATTGTTGCAGATATCTATAATTTAGATTGTTGAATTTCTCATGCCACAACTTGCTAACAAAATATGAGTGAGCAATAAGAAAAGATCCTACAGAATTATTGAACTTGTTAAAGAGATACAATCTAGAAATTTGTATCCATAACACCTATAGCTACAATATCATTAGGATCATTCAATTCTCTTATTACAACTTTATTAGGTGAGAATTCAATAGTCTTTCCTTTCCCTAAATTACAAATTTGATAAACAAACAAATTTTTTGTTAGAAATGTGTGGAACATGTAGTATATCATGCATTAAACCATTTGTCCTGTTAACAATCCTTGCACCCATTAATTTTAACGAAGTAGAGTTTCCCACCATAATCTAAAAAATGTTGCAAAGGGAAAATGAACTTAGTAAATTCTCTGAATGTGTGATGTGATGTGTGGCACCTGAATCCAAAACCCGAATTTCATCCTATTGGAGTGAAGGCCCAAGCTAAAAGGCATTTCCCTTTACCAAAATTGGAAGAGGTTGAAGGTGTAAAAATAGAAATATGATGTTGTTTCTACATCTTCTCAAGTGCTTTAATTCTCACAAAACACCATGATTTTGGATGGTTTATTTTGCTACAAAAAGGAAAAGGATCATACACCTTTATTTTGATAGTATTTTTCCCTTTTCTCAGGGACTAGAAGGTTTAGGGAATTCATAACTTTTATTGGTGGCAGTAGTAGAGGGTTTAGGATATTCTTAAATATTAGGTCATAGCTTTGACTTAGGTTTCCCTTTACCCTTAGGAGAATTTTATTCTCCTAAAAGTTCCTTGTTTGAGGTGGGGAAAGGCATCAAGTGCCATTAAATTATTTTATTCATGAGATAACCTCTCAAAAAAACACCTAAAATGTTGGAATTTTAAA
Source organism: Taxus chinensis (assembly GCA_019776745.2). Classification (NCBI taxonomy): domain Eukaryota; kingdom Viridiplantae; phylum Streptophyta; class Pinopsida; order Cupressales; family Taxaceae; genus Taxus; species Taxus chinensis. The sequence goes on from CM034147.1 coordinate 812,578,172, forward strand.
TGCATCCCCTAGAGCATTCATAGTTGAAACTTGAAAAGAAAGTAGAAGTGAACACAAAAAATAGACCTTTCAATTTTGACAGAATAAAAAAATGCATTCATGATCCTTTTTTCTTTACCGGCATCATTTAATTTACTTTTGAGTTCTTTGAATTTAGTCAAGAAATATTATATGAGAGGAAAATCAAAAGGTGACAAATTTGTAAACTCCATTTCTAGTTGTAGTAACTTGAACTCATTAATTTTACCAAACATTTTTTTAAAAATCTCCCATACATCTTGTTGATGATCATCCTTGGTGGATTGGACCGTAAGAGTCATGGGAATCCTTATGTTAGTGGGATATGCACCCTAAGGAAATCTTCAGATTTTAAATAAGTTGGCCCTTATCTGAAACATGAGATGAGGGTTAGAAAAACGAAACAAAACATTAATTTAAAGGGGATTGATGCACAAAAAAAGCCTTCCAAGAGATCAATCAAGACCATAACTATCTGAAAAAGGGAAATGGTGAATGACTGAAAAGGGTGTTCAAAATTGCACCACAGGTTAGAAAAGATTCACACAGAACACTACTCTCAAACTACTTAGCCACAGCTTCAAAGATAGCAACAACATTGGAAGATGCAAAGTTTCTACATGAAAATCAAGGCAATCAGAGTCAATAAAGATATGCAAATGATGAACATAAAAGAACCACAAGACATATATATTACTCCAAAAATTGTGCACAGTATTACATTAGAAAAGAGGAAAGATTATTGTTACAAAACCAAGAAGGCTAGAGATTAAGACCCATGTCTTTTACAAAATGGGGACTTGAGACAGAGAAGAAAATCGACTGACTCTCAGATCTATATATGTCTCTAATTATATATATCTATGTCTATCTATTTATCTCTTTTGCGTACAATATATATATATATATATATATATATATATATATATATATATATATATATATATATATATATATATATATATATGAGGAAAATAAAATAATAAGCCATCCTACACTCCTTTCCAACTACTTTAATTATGATAAATGGAATGAAGTGTCAGGAATAGATTTATCGATATCATTCTCACACTTTCCCATTATCTGTCTCCTTCTAAAGTGGTGAGAGCCATGCCTATTTAATGCATCTTTAACTATCCTGCAACCGACCCATTTGAAATGGACTAGCCTTTTGAGAAACATCCCTTCAGTTATTTATTACATAACCATATATTTCGATCCCTTGTGCATTGGTTTCCTGACCTCATGATTCAAATGGTATGTATTTTTTTGTTATACCAAAACAACCCTTTGAATACAGATGAATAACTTGAGTCTTTACAGGTTGGCATTCTTCACACGGGGCTACGCATTAATTTGCTACTGAAATGAAAATCTAGATGACCCTTCACCTCCGACCTTTTGAAAAAGTCAAGAGCAATTAAATATTATAGATAAGTCTCATAATCACTCAAACGTGATACATGGCCTATCACCTTTTGTGACCTGCTTGGAAACTGGAGTCCACTTCTTTCCAGATCCATGTGGTAATCCTACACATCCTTAAGATATCTACTGCCCTTCAGGGTTTTGGTAATCCACTGTGCCGACACTTGGCACCATCCGCAAGCACATTGTTTCACTCCTTGGGGCGCGTAAAAGGACCCCACTGTATATAATGTCACAACCCCTTTTTGGGTGGGAAATTTGTAGCCAACTCCACATGGAAACCCTATGGGATTCTGAGACTTTACTCCTCCCTTATGAATTTTGAAGTTGCGATGATTGGTTCCTTGGCATCGTTCGCGAGCATGCTCTTCTTTCTTTTTGTTCCGGCTAAGTCCGTTTTCCATTGGCAAAGATTTGATTCTAAATGGTCTTCAACAATACATCGAAACCTCCTAGGTGTGGAATTTAGATAACACCTCTTTAGGAGATTTGGCAGTTGAAATATGAAACTAAAGGCTATCCACAACATTGAGTGAAATAAGTCCCAGGGCCTCATCTTGTTTACATGCTTTAACCGTACTTATCCTTCTCACTGGTAAAGGAAGACACTGAATCTTGAAAAATGTGCCATAGACCATGGTATTTGAGTAATTGTTCCATTTTTGGCTTCCAAACATGATAGTTCGATGAATTTAATGGTTTGAATAGGAATAGATCCGTGATGTTTGCAGGCACAGACGAAGAAGGTAGACTTCTTGACATGGCGGAAAAAATGACCAATTCTCCCCCGAAAGTGGTACTTCTTCATATGGTAATAAAAATTTGAACCAATAGATCATGGTAAAAAAAGCATGCACTTTTGTAAAAAATGTCACTCAATTTCGAGTTATCGGGAAAAAGTTATTAAGCTTTCAAATTCCCATAAAATAGGCCAATTTTACATTTAAAAGGACTCACTGATTAAAAAATCAGACCAATCAGAGGCAAATTTGGTCATGTGACCACTCATTTGAATCAAGAGAAGATGTAGATTCTAACTATTCCTTCTGTTTATAAATAGGCCTAAACAAATAATTTAATTCAATCTAAGGTAAAGAGTCTCCAAATTGTGATTTGAACCCTTGACCTCTTGAACCCAAGTTGAAATTTTTAGCAAAATATTATGCCGCCAACTACACTACACTTGTGATCAAGAAAATAAAAGACAAAACCACTATTTAAATACTTACACAACGCATTTTAAAGTGAAAAACCAACATTTTTTCTCAGTTGAATAGAATCTCCACATGGCAAGATGAGAGATTGTTGCACAGAGGTAGTTTTGAAGGTGGTTTTGTGCGGCTTTGAAAGAATATTTTTGTAATGAAACAAAAATAGTTTTTTAATTCTTTGATTTTCTACCATTGGAAGTTCATAACTACTCCACAAGAGCACATCTATCTAGAAAAATAGATAATCTCAAGGAAACTCCAAAAAAAAGATTTCTAGAAACCATAATTAGTTTTTTGACCAGAAACCTTACTTGGTGCCTCAAATCCCAAACATTATCTTTACTGCAAATAATATATTTAAAACCTCTAATAAAAAATGATAAGCATCCAATAAAGAGTCAGTCAATCACCAAAGTGCAACAGCAGATAACCAGGCAGGTAGAAAAACCAGTTATGCAACACAAGGCCAAAGAAATTCCACACTAGTAACAACAAAAGGCAACTCCAACAAGAAAGAAAGAATAGAAAAACTTGGCAACAGTATAATTTCACAGAAATGGGACAAGGATTTATGTAGAAACCAAATGCTCTAATACCATGAAGGGAGAAACACTAGATCTTTGCAAGAAATCCAAACACAACAAATTCAAAATGAATGCAAGTTGCAAAAGAAAAGCCAAAAGAAATATTATTCAAATTTGTGTATTTCACGTCTGTGAACACACAATCTATATAGTGTTTACAAAGCTAATCCTCAACCAAAAACTAGAGAGGAAACATTAAAACAAGGATATAATCACATCTCCATAAATTAAGGAGTGGAGGAAACAACTCAAACAAATCCAAGAAGTTACGGGAAGAAACAATATCCCATAAACTAATTAAAAAATAATTATATCTTATGTTCTCAAATGAGCTTATTTAAGTTACAAAATATCTAGTTCACAATGTGACAAGTGTGAATGAATTTACACCAACATAGCATGTATAAGTAATAATGAAAGGGTTTATTTTAAATCCAAAACTGAATATGGAGATTCAATGAGAATGACATTACACAAGAAATGGAAAAATGTGATGCAAAAGAAGAAACTAAGAAAAAAGGGGAATGCCTCGTTTTCTCCTTTTCTGTTTATCTAATCTTCAAAATAAAGAAAACAACAAGAAATATCTAAGAAATCCAAAATCCCAACATGAACAAGCAAAATAAAATCCTCTACCTACAATGTTAGTAGGTGGAAGAAATATGGGAAAATGAAAAATGAAATATGCAAGAGAATCACCTAAAATGGTGGTCCCACCAACTGTGCAAAAATGTTTTACCAGGATGTCCTCTTTCCTACTCAGATTAATGAAATAGTACTATAGAAACAAGTAACTCAAAATATGAAGGGTTTATGGTACCTCAAGATGATTATGGATGGATACAGGCACAAAATGGACTCCTTGTTGCAAACATGATTATCTACACAATAAACATGACCAGAAAGAAAATGGATTAGAGGGTAGATGAGGTTTCCCAATGAAGTAGGTTCCAAGAAGTGTGAACTTCCTTATACAGATGTCAACCCTCATGTTGATAAAATAATATAAGATCAATGATAACAAATTGGATAGTATGAAGAATTTAAAATGAAACAACATTAAAAGTGCATAAATGCAAGTAAAGTAAAAATATGATAAAAACAGATGTAAAGTAAATCAATCCTACACCAGTCGATGGTGACTTAAGACTGTAGAGGGCCAATCGAATGCAACTAGGGGTGGATGAGGAAGATCTACACCAAAATAGATCTACAATTCCTTTTATCGCTAGATCTCGATGGATATGGATCAAAACTGAAGATAGAAATCTGCAAAAGATTTGGAACTGATGGAAACAAAAAGGATGCAAAGAAATCAGGGATCTAAGGGGATATGATGGAAAATGGACCAGGTCAATGGTGACTAGGATGATTTAGCAGTAACCGGGGACTGACACAATGGATATGGGATGGCCGAGTGACATAATGATAGATATAAAGGTTGGCTGAGATAGAAATAGGATGACGTAATATTGTGGATCAAAACATGGTAGAAAATATGTTACGAAAGAGGCTAGGTCAATGGTGATTTGATAGGGTCAATGATGACCAATTCTAATTAGAGATTAGATGGAGGAGGATGAAATTGGACGCCAATCTATAGATAGAATAAATGAAAGAGGAGGTTGTGACTAAATCTCTGATGATAGTTGAAATTAGACATGATGTTAGGGGCAGATAATAGTAATGATATAGAAAATAAAAGTTAACCAAATTAAGGTGAATAAACTCCCCAAATTCCACGAGATTGATGTAAAAAAGCTCCAAAGGACTCCAATAAGACTGTAAGATAGGTAGGTAGTTGCAAAAGGCACTCAGAGATGAAGACCAGACTGCAAGAGGGTTAAAGACTCCAAAGTTGTATCCTTGAGAAAGGAAGGGGTAAGGGCCTATTTATAGGGTAGACAAAGACCTTGGTGGGTCTCCACCAAATGGGGGGATTCATCCATTAGGGTGGTAGAAGGATTCTTAAATAAAGGCAAAGAGGCCCAAATGAAGTCAAATTAAGGTTTTAGGGTGCTTAGGTGGGTTAGGGATGTATAGGGAAAAGAAATTAGTAGGTGGGAGGTTAGAATGTGTAAATAAATAGCCCTAGATAGGTAAATTTATTAAATAATCGCCTAGGGATAGAAAATTAGGCGAGTTAGGGATTTAGGGATGAAAGGTAAGAGACTTAGGGATATGAGATGAATTAGGTGGAAATTAATGATGATTAGAAGTAATTAAAGTGATTTAGGGAAATTAAATTAATGATATGAGGATTAGGATTAATTAAGAATAAATAATAATTATAATGAACTATGCATGGTTAGAGTTGGGAAATGGGAAATAATGGGGTAATTTAAAATTAAGAGGGAAAGATAAATTCGAATAGGTTTCCAATATGAAGGATAGAAAATGTGTGGTGAAGGGGAGGAATGATAACAAAAATTGGTGGTCGACACCTAGAGCTACATTCACACACATTCTCGCATATATTATTATCATCCTAACAAGAGTAGTGGGATCTATAGAAAACAAATCACCCCAATGCTTTTTCTATCTGTATAAAATTTAACCTCTTTCTCCCAAAATTTGAGATCCAAAGAAGGAATCATAACCTATACAAGGAAGGAACATGGTTCAAAACTTCCCTGTGCCTAGGCCAGGGCACCATCTAATTAGGTGTTGCATCATTTTCCCGTAAAACAATGGACATCCATTAATGACTCTTGAGGTATTCATATTTAACTTTAAACTGGAACATGAATTATTTATTTCAAATGGAAACAACTACTATGCCTCCTAGCGGTGCCCATTTCCTATTTTCCTAGGCCCTAATAAAGTCAATGTTTGTCCTGATGCCATTAAAACACCCAATAAGAGTAAAACCATATCTTCTACTTTCTCTATTTACTAGATCCTACAACACGAACAGATCCAACCCATTCACATCCCAAATAGGGTTCAGGGGAGGGAGAGGAGATTTAGTCATTTTAAGACTAGAAATAAAATCCATGCAATTCATTTGTTCCCCATTTCTATTTTCACATACCTCCCTTGCTCTCTCTTTCATTGAATCAGTTCCTGGGTCCAAAAGCAACAGGTTCCCACTCATTAAGATTTTGAATTTTACCTTCCACCTTTTCTCTCATTGATTCTATCATGGTTGTATGTGTGTATGTTTTTTTTCTCTTTTTTTAGTCACATTTTCCTTATTTTTGAATAACATATATGAATTTACTTGTTTATTTTTGTACTAGCTTACTAATATTTTTCATTACATGTATGCTTGTTTCCTTTTCTCTTATTTTATTTCTCCATGTGAAATGTTTTATATTATGTGCACTTTTATATGAACATGATCTCAATTATGGAGAACTACAACCAACCATCCATGTGATCCAATGGTATTAGATATATCTAAAATGGATACACATATTTTTTTGAGCTAACTGTTCTATTTTTCACTTATCACACACCATAAAATAGGGGGAATTAAGAGGGGTTTATGAAAAAAAATCTATACACATCAAGAACACAAACATGAATTAGAATTCAGGAAAATAAGAGGACATTGTACATATTAGGGTAAGTGCACCAAGTTGGGGGACAATTAAGTGGACATCAAATCCTGAATTTTACATTAAAAACAACAAAACATCAAATTTAGTCTTCCACGGACTTGAACCATGCCGAAAAGTAAAAAATATGTCATAAAAATCATCCCATTGCATAGGGGAGATTGTTAGCTTTGTAGAAATACTGATTTTAAAGTGAACAGAATAGGATAAATATCATTTTATAATTTTTTACTAATAGTAGGTCTTTAAGACACTTTTTTAAGTGAATGTTTATGTCTAGGTTTAAGACTGCAAATTTTGTTTCAGTTATTAGAATGTGATAAAACTTATACCATCCCAACCGTGGTGAAATTATATACATGTTCAAATTTTTTTTTATTTGATTTCAATATTTTTTTATGAAGTTATGGCGGGCAAACGGAAAGTGCTCTGTTTTCTTTATGTTTTCATACCACTTTCACGGAAAAAAATCATAAAAAAATAAAATATTACTAAAAAAAAATACAAAATAAAATCCATCCCAAGATAGATAGTGGCATCTAACTTCTCACCAAAGGAGAAAAATATATATAAATTTTTGGTCATCCAAATCGTGGGCAAACAGACTATAATTTTATATGCGTTTTTTAAAAAAACAATACCAAATCATTGAATTTTGAGTGTTTAATATAGCTAATCTTGTCCATTTTTTTTAAAAATTAATATTTTAGAAACTAGATTCTAGATGCTACGATTCATATTAGTATAATTTTTTCTAATTTTTAGTGTATGTATTGCTAATAATCCCTACAAGTTGATATTATGTTGTTATTTGCAATATGACGTCCACTTATGACCCCCTTTTTGTCCCCCAACTTGCTGCACTTACCCATTATCAAGAGGATAGTAAAATAAAGGACAACAACATATTACACATAGGGATAATATTATCCTCTAGTGAGAATACTACAATATGTTTTAGGGTTTAGGTTTGATATTTTCATCTTGGAGCATCCTTTTTTGAAGTTGCATATTTCTTTGATTGCGTATGCGTGTGTGTGTGTGTAATATGTTGATATTTGATTGGAATATTCGAGGATATGGTTTACTATATTTTGATGTAGAATGTGGGGGGATTTGAGTACTTCATTCATTTTCCACACTACATAAATCATCCAAATTTTTAGTACAGTTTATGGGGGCATGTGACTTCTTCTCCTTATACTATTCTCACCATTACACATCTAATATTCATAGGACTTCATGTAATATGCGTATGAGAGAGGTCATTCCCTTTCAATTTTGATTTGATTTTTTCTTCAACCTAGATCCACCTATACAAATGTTGTTCGATCATAATAATCTCTTTGATGAAACCCTTTGTCATCACTCTTCCAAGGAGTATTTTTGCGGTGAGTAGAAATACTTCTAACACCCATCTTTATTTTAGAAGCTTCTTGAGATGACTAGAAAGTCCAGCAATACATATTTGTTTATGGTGTTGGATCAAGATACACCCAATCTCCTCATGGATCTAACATATTATTAACTAAATTTGGGAATCAATCAACCCAAATCCTCTAACAACTCAATTCCCATCCATATCTCCAATAATAAACTCAAGATGTTCTCCTTTGGAAAAGAAAATAGGTGTACTACTTCATGTTTATTTCTTTGTTACTTCAATAGTAAAGAATTCAATTTTCAAATTACAAATTTGGGTTCAAATATTAGTTACTACAGACACTAAATCACACACTTTGGGTATATTTCTAGTATTGATCACATACCACTATGCATATGATTCCTAAGCGATAAAAGTACTAATTGATCACTGTCTTTGGACATATTTACTTTCTTTATGCTTTCTCTCTTGATTTTACACTTCTTATTACCTATTTTGTCTTTTTATACTTTAGAGAACCCATCTAAGATGCCGAGCACCAGGTGCCCCTGTCCCCTCTAGGCGTCGCCAACCTCTTCATACTTTACTCACATCTTTTGGATCCTTTCTAGTTTTTCGGGAATCTTTCTTTTTACTAGTCACCCTTTTAGTGGTTAATTACAAAATTCAAACAAGGGAATCATATAAATATAAAGCTATGTGATCATAATAAGGAACCAAGCACTACAAATTAGCTATCACCACCTAAGGTTGAATCCAAGAGCATTCTAAGATCAATCAAGCATCCATCTAGCTCCACACAACAGACAAGGGGTTTCCATTTCTGCATACATGCATAGGAGGGGAAGTTCATTCTTTCCTGCACAAATCTATTTAAATATTTTACATCTTGTTATTACTTGTTATCATGTGCGATGCACACAAGAGCCACCTAGGGCACTATTTCAACACACACATACATATAACTACATTGGGTCTGAGATGTAGTGAAGTGCTATAAATTTGGATCAGATTGCAAAGATGAAACAAAACAATAAAACATCTATATATTACTCACAATAATATTGTACTCTATATTATTCACTCTAGATATAAACTCTCGCAATAAATTTGGCTATTATATAGCCATATAGATAGCCAAAACAACCTCCTACAAAATAGGGAGGTGTTATAACAATTAACCCTATTTAGTTGTGATTGTTACTCCTGTAACAATACACAACTCAACACCAATAATATATTATTGTTTATATAACAATAATATATTAAACTATATAATAATAATTACCAACTTAATTATTATCTTACACAATGTAAATACTAATTCCTAACATTCCCCCCCTTTGTGTTTACATGGTTCAATATATCCCATTCTTTTCTTGTAGCATGCCACCTCTATGTGCTCATGATCAACACTGCAAATGTGCAACATCAGGCTTGCACAAAACTTGAACATGTGTCAATGCACATTTCTTCCACTGATGGTTTTCTCTGAATTCTCTGAACAACCTTACCAAATTGGTTTTGCAGGTGTACCAATAACCTTTCACAATTGGTTTTGCAAGTTCACCAAAAACCTTTCACAATTGGTTTTGTAGGTTCACCAAAAACCTTACACAATTGGTTTTACAGGTTCACCAAAAACCTTACACAATTGGTTTTACGGGTTTACCAAAAACCATCTCAATTGGTTTTCCTAGTTCACCAAAAACCTTCACATCATGATTTATACAATACTTTTTGATCAATATTATACAATGTCTCTACAAAAGGGAATCATGTAGGAAATACTGCTTTCAAAACTGAACAATAAAACATAATGGAAATGGAACAATGAGACCATGTTCCCCCCCCTTAAATGTGAAAATTTCACTTATTCAAAACAGGAACTCTGAAATCATACTGCATACAACAAACTACAATTGTGAAATGAAAGTAAACTCACACTCACACACTGTCACCATAACTTCATGCGGCCCCATCATTGGCGACTGGATAAGAGGTTACTGATTGACCTCCTACCTCCTGTGCCTCCATCCTCCATTATAAAATCATTTAATAGAGAAAATCTTCATCACTTTGATTTTCTGTATGTGTCTGTGTTTCCTTCCTCTTCATTTTTTCCTTTCTTCATCAACAATCATGGCATTATCTTGTAGTTTCCCATCGAGTAAGTCTTGTGTTCTTTTTCTATAATTGTTATATATATGACCAAGTTGTTTACAATAGTAGCATGTAAATTATTTCTTTGTTCCTCTAGAGGTTTAACCATATTTGGGATTTTTACCAAATGCCTTCTTATTTCTACCAAACATTGCAGTCTCCTCTGGTTCAACAACCATAATTATTTTTTCTTCATCTAACAAAGAAGAAATAAGTTCTTCTAGACTTGGATTTATTTTGCTTAATGTAAAGACCATATTAGAATAACATGAAGGCATTCTATTAAGTAATACTACTTTGGCATCATCATCAGAGTACATATACTTCTATACCAGCAAGTTGATTACAGATAGAATGAAACTTACTGATATGCTCGACCATGCTCTCACCTTCTTCCATCTTGAGGCTGAACAAGTCTTTGCTTCAAATATATCACTGCGCTTCCCATTTTTTATCCAAACAACTTGTTCAATGTCACCCAGATTGTATGAGAGTACTTTTTTAAGTCTATATGATGTAGATAAGCATCTAATAGACCCAATCCGATAATCACTGTAGCCTTTCGATCTCTGATGTCCCATTTTGCTGTTTCATCTGTATTTGTCAGTTTTTTTTCTTTTCCATCAACAATATGTCATAAGTATTTTTTGATTAGGAATAATTTGAGTTTGCACTTGCCATGTATGAAAATATTTTCCTTTAAATTTTTCAATGTGACTCAACTTATCCATTATGAATTTTCAAAAAATTCTGGACATCAGATTCTACCAAGAATCCATCTGTGCGATAAATTGTAAAAAGTAATTAAAGATTACTTTTTAATACAATAGAATGATGAAACAAAGATAAAATAATGGATCCTGTACAAATGAAATGACGAAATGTGGTTCATGGTAATGCTTTAGAAAAATTAAAAAAAATTTACTCACTGCATGCTGCAGTTAGATCTGTTTACTGCCTTGTGTTGGAACGACATGTGGGAGTTGTTACCTTACTGCTATGTCCCAAGATTGATTGCATGGCTAGCAAAATTCAAAGATTTATAAAATATTCAACATGAATCAGCATGGATGTAAATTCTACCTAAGCAATGAATACTACAGGTGATTCCAAATCTTTCACCCCACGAGACAAGGAATGTCACATATAGCCAACAACTATCAAACAAATCATACTTGCAACCGTGTTTTTGACATTTCTAAAAATATAAAATGTGGGTTCATCTAAAATTTTGACAGTATTTTACATGGATATTTATCTTCAACCCCCTAAAAAAATCATAGAAACACAAATCACAAAATAAATAATATGACTTGTTTTGTAGACTATACAATGATGTGATCTGCAAAAGATAGCTCTAAGTTGAATGACTGCAAAAAATTGGGAGGATGCGTTGGATTTAATGCAACAATATTTCAATGCATAATCTTCTCCAGACCACTGACGTTTCTGTTATATCGCTTAGATAGCTTTGAATAGGATGCTTTTTATTGCCTTCACATGGTCAATCCTCTCTAGCTATTTACACGGGAATAATTCTACACGGAAATGACGTTCAATAACAGGAAGTCATTGGAGTTGTCTACAGTTGTAACTCTCAATATAAACAATTATAATACAGCTCTCCTAATCCATGCAACATGCTTCACATCTTTGACTGCCAATGCACATATCACACTATGCAACTCACCCACCTTGATGTGAAGACATGTTGAACAACATAAGACTATAACAATAAACTCAAAAAAAAATGTACAGGCAACTATGAATCACAATGGATCTATCCAAATACTATTGAAGATCTCATAATCACTCTGGTACCAAATATAAATTTGGATAATATTGTAGAGATTAAACAAAACCATAAAAAATATCTATATTACTCACAATAATACTGTACTCTATATTATTCACTCTATATATCACTCTCACAATACATCTGGCTATTATATAGCCATATACATAGCCAAAACAACCTCCTACAAAATAGGGAGGTGTTATAACAATTAACCCTATTTAATTGAGATTGTTACTCCCGTAACAATACACAACTCAACACTAATAATATATTATTGTTTATATAACAATAATATATTAATAACATCGAAGGTCATCGAAGGTCATGCAAGAAGTGTTTCACATCTTAGCGGTGTCCGCGCTACACTTTGGGGCAATGAGAAAGAGAGAAAAAGAACCAGAGAGGAGCTCGATAAGATGGATGCTGCTCATATGACCACGTTGGGCATGTATCATGCTTGGAAAAAAGTAAATATGAGTATTGATCAAGCGGCCAAGAAGTAGTCCTGACTACTTTTGCTGGTCCTTATTGTTTTTATTACTGCTTCTTGGCTGTAGGCTTGCTGTTTTTTTGCCGTTGTTTTGCTGTTAAGTCTCGTTTGTGTAGCTGTTTCTGGGCTTCGATGTTCTTTGCTGTAAATTTTGTGCTTTGCTACAGCTTCTCTGCTCCTCTCTCTTATTCCAGATTTTAGGCCTTCTTTTGTACACAAGGGTATAGTCCCTTTCAAAAAAACTATTTACCAATATTAAAAAAATAATATATTAATAACATATTAAATTATATAATAATAATTACCAACATAATTATTATCTTACACAATGTAAATACTAATTCCTAACAATGCTCAGTCTTAAGTTCACTTTGTTGATAGCTGAGGATAATCCAACCCCTCATTTTACATCTATCGTTTTAGATTTGATGTGGATTGGGGGTTTTACATGTGCTTCTCATTTATTGCAAGTTTTAGGGTGAGTAACAGTGAAGTACAAAAAAGTAAATGTGATCAAATGAGACAAGTAGTGAACATCTTGCAACCATGTGAAACTAATTTTCATGGCTTCTTAGTAGTCACAAGTGCCCATAATAGATATTTGGTTCCTCTGACCCTGCATAGACACCCTAGTCCTAGAATTTCTAACACTCTTTGCAAATTTCTAGGTCATATTGCGACATTCTAAGTTCCTGTCCTTGAATTTTTCCATCTTGAAATACCTTTGGGATTATTATGAATCAAATAAGTACTCTATTCCCTTCACTAGAAACTAGGGTTTCAAATATAAATTGCTTATTTTATTAGATCAAATATGTACTTAATTGTTTATATTCAGCATTTTTTTATATATTTATAATTGAGCATCTATTTATTTCAATATTTTCGTAATCATTTGGTGAACCTAACTCGTTTGAACATTCTTAAGGTCCTCATACTTCTATTTTCCTCATTTTTCTAGGATCGTCTCTCCCTGGATATCACTATTCATGATTTATTTCTAGTCAATCCTTAGTGCCACACTATAATCATTCATATTTTGGTTACTACTCCTATTCATTCCACTACTCATCTAGATGTTTTTTATCAAACATTCGTCAATGCAATCTCTCAACAGATTACTTTTCCATCTTCTATAGCCAAAAATATTGATGCATATGAAAATGATCCTCCTCTATATATACAAGTCTGCATCAATAACTTAGGTTTCAAGGGGCACTTTAGTCAATATTGGATCCGAGTTCAATATTCTTACTTTATCATTCGTTCAGGATATAAGGATTTCCGCAACTAATCTTAATCCAAAATGTATTTATGTCTGAGAATATGATTCTACTACGTGTCCATTCTTAGGCATTGTTTCCTTACCGCTCACAGTTGGGCCAAAGACTATTCCAATTCCATTTTTTGTCATTAACATCACACTTCCTATAATTTCTTACTTGGTAGGCCATTGCTTTAGTGAATGCAAGTAGTTTCTTCTACAATTCACTGATGTTTTAGACTCTTACATGAAGGATTTGAATATGAAGTTCCCGTTGATAGTATCCCATACCAATATTGCAATATAGATCATAACACTACATTACCTATTCCTACTTCTGCTACTATACATCATGTTGCTTCTCCATTCCTCGATCATTACCCATAAAATTTACCTCCACTCAAGGGAACTATTTTCACATTAGATTTAGTTCCATCTACTTTAGGATCACCCCCTCCTACTACTTCTATGGTACTTTATCATGGGTATTTCCATTCATCAGACGTCATACCACCTTCATTGTCTCCTCCTGAGAAACCTTCATCAACAATACCTCCTTTCACATGCACTCTTTTATAAAAAAATGTTTTTTGGTCACACATTCCATTCAATCCCACTTGCTTTGACACCATTCTTTACGCTCGATGGCTTGAGTCATCTTGGGTTGACACTTGATGATATCTTACCTCCACTACATTCATCACATCTATATCATGGGCATGCTTTCATTACTGTTGCTTATGGCTTCCAAGTATTTCATCTCTCAGTCTTTTTTGCACACACTTTGCCTAATTCACCACATATTCTTGGCCAATCTTAGCTTTACTATATTAGCATCACTTTTGATCAAGATCATATTGATGTCTCATTCCCCATGCCTTTTGATCTTGTTTTCCTTTGCAATGAATCATTTCTCAGCTATTCAAAAAATCTCACTCATTGGTATACACATGGATGTTCCTTACCACCTTTCACTTACAAGGAATATGCAATGGGAATGTATAATTTAAACCACATTGGCTCTCTACGAGATGTACCACATATTATAGCTTACCAAGTATTAGATACATCACCTTTAAATTTTGACCACGATAATGATGATCTTCTAGATAATGTTTCTTGATCATGTTTATTATCAAACACTTGGGGACATCATTCTTATTCTCCCTTCACCCTTTTAGTACTATTAGATATCTTGCATTTATACTTGTTCACTCTACACTTGTAATATAGTCTATCACATACATCTTACACATATTGATACATTCATATCATCATTACCCTATGATGCACTCTTTTGCTTTGATTCACACTGAACTGTTGAGGGCATACTATACACATGAACCTCACACAGTGTAGACTTCACACATCACACATTCATCATGTTGGGGTTAACCATATAACAGTGTTGCACAGATTTTTAATCAGATAAAGCATACAAACAATCAATGCGGAAATAACCAGAAGATGAAATAAAAAAGAGAAAGATTACACCAAATTTAACATGGTTCACCCATTGTGGGCTACGTCCACCAAGAAACAACCAATATTATTATTAAGTGCTTTACAGAGAAAATACAATGAAGATCTGTAGTCTTCCAACACCTCACAGGATGTTCAATGTTCTTCCCTCACTCAGCTACACAATCTTGCTCACCAATGAAAACATACAGAAACTAACTACTATCTTCTTCTGTCAAAACTTGTTTTTCTTACCTTACACTCCAAACAATGCATACATGCACATGTGTCTATTCTAGGCAACTTATTTTTTCTTTTACAAACAATAAATCAACATTAAAAAAATTGATTTATTCTAATTTTTCTGGCCAAAAATAAAAGCGTCGTTACACAGGTAACCGGTGGTGGTTACGCCCTAACTGGCACTGGTTACGCCCTGACCAATTCTTCCTGGCCTGACTGATGATGGTTACACCTTAACCGATGTTGGTTACTATCAAAACAATAACATTGTAAAAACAAGTTTCTTGTGAAGCAATTTAGCTCCACACTCAATAATCTCCCACTTGGAGATCAATTATTACACTGTTATGTGCATCACCATCCTTGGTTCCTTTTCCTTGGCCCATTTCTTCCTCTCCAAGTCTTTAGACTTGAAGACCAATAGAAGTGGAGTGAAGCTCCAACTTCTCCCTTACCAATGGCTTCATTAACATATCTGCAGGGTTCTCATCCATATGGATTTTCTCTAACTTCAGTTGTCCATCCTCTAACACCTGCGGTATGAAGTGATACCTCAACTAAATGTGTTTTGTTCTTCAATGAAATGTTGAGTTCTTTGCCAGATGGATCACGCTCTGACTATCACTGTATAATATGCAATCCTCTTGCTCCTTACCCAAATATTTCATGAGCCTGATCATCTATATCATATCCTTGTTAGCTTCTGTAGCTACAACATACTCTATCTTTGTAGTAGACAAAGCCACAACCTTCTGAAATCTCAAAATCCAGCTAACTTTTGTACCACCTACTGTGAAAACATATCTAGTAGTGCTCCTCCAACCATCTAAATCTCCATCCATAACTGAATCAACATAGCCACGTAAAGAAGTATCTGACCCTTCATAACATAACTCCATGTTGGATGTCCCTCTCAAATACCTGAGAATTCATTGGACTGCTTTCCAATGTTCTTTACTTAGATTATCCATAAACCTACTCACAACTCCCACTGCATGTGCAATGTCTAGTCGAGTACAAACCATAGCATACATAAGGCTTCCTACTACTGAAGCATAGGGAACATGTGCCATGTACTCAACCTCCTTGTGTGATGAAGGACACTGATCTTTGCTCAATTTGAAGTGTCCATCCATAGGTGTACTAACAGGTTTTTATTTTTGCATGTTAAACCTTTCCAACACCTTATTGATATAAGCCTCCTAAGACAAATACAAAATCTTGTTTTTCTTATCTCTTTGAATTTACATGTAAAGGATTTTCTTTGCAGCTCCCAAATCCTTCATTGCAAATGTGTGAGCTAACCTTTCTTTAAGGTTACTAATGTCCTACATACTAGATCCTGCAATCAACATATCATCCACATACAGTAACAAAATAACATAGCTGCCATTTTCAAGCTTTTTAAAATAAACACAATGGTCAAATTCACATCTCATAAAACCATGCTCATGCATAAATATTTCAAATCTCAAATACCATTTTCTTGGGGCTTGCTTGAGCCCATATAGTCTCTTCTTCAATCTGCACACAAGTTTCTCCTTACCCTTGACTTCATAACCAAGCGGCTGTTGCATATAGATTTCTTCCACCAAATCACCATGAAGAAAAGTCATCTTAACATCAAGTTGTTCTAAATGTAAATCTTTTGTTGAAACCAAACTTAGAACAGTACTAATAGAATTCATCTTAACTACAAGAGAAAAAATATCATCAAATTCAATACCTGCTTTCTATGCAAATCCCTTTACCACAAGCCTTTCCTTGTACCTCTTCAGTCCACCTTCTTCTTCCTTGATCCTGTAAACCCAATTATTCTACAGCGTTTTCTTACCTAATGGAAACTTGACCAAATCCCATGTCTGATTTTGTTCCAAGGAGTCCATCTCCTCATCCATGCCATGCTCCCATTGCTCATGGGTATCTTCCTACATTGCATCTTCAAAGCTTTCTAGTTCACCACTATCAGTCAATAATAAATAAGAAAGTGAAGGTGAAAATATCTCTGGAGGTCTAATTACCCTTTGTGACCTTCTTACTGAAATATGAGGTGTATGAGGCTCATTCTGTTCTTGTTGCACATTCGTGTCAATTTCTGTCAGTGACTGATGCCAGTCACCGATAACCGACCACTGTTTGTTTATCTGCTGACCAACGTTGGTTCTAGAAGTACCGGAACCAGTGTCTGTCACTGTCTTCTCTTATCATGGTTCTTCTAACTAACGCTGGTTATCCTGATCGGCAACGGTCTCTATAGGACTGACCTTGGTGTCTGTGTAAGTCTACTTTAGGTCCGAAAGTTTATTTTCCTTTAAAATATCTTCAACCTGTCCATGTTTAGGCACCTAAACCTGATCCCTTTACATTATCTTTTCATTGCAATCAACGTCATGACTCCTAACAATATTAGAATCTTCTAAATCCCAAAATCGATATCCGAAATCACCAGAGCCATAACTAATGAAAGTACATCTCTTAGACTTAGCATCCAACTTCTTTTTATTTTCTCTATCAACATGCACAAAATATTTTGAGCCAAAAACTCTAAGAAAAGAATAATTTACCTCCTTTCTAGACCAAGATTCTTCTGGTATTCCACCATCTAGTGTTGTTGAAGGCCCATGGTTTATCAAGTATACCGTTGTATCCACTGCTTCTGCCCAAAAATTCAAAGGCAAGTTGGCATGTATCCTCATTCTTTTAGCACATTCCATGATTGTTCTGTTCATTCTTTTTGCAACTTCATTCTCATGTGGAGCTCTAGGAACCGTTATTTCTCTTCATATTCCATTCTCTTAACAATAATCATCAAAATCCTTGCTGCAGTACTCACCACCATTTTTAGATCTAAGGCACTTCCATTTTAAGTTTGTTTCATTTTCTACAAGGTCTTTCCATCTTTGAAATTTTTTAAAAACATCATATTTACACTTAATACAATAGATCCATACCTTCCTTGTTACATCATCAATAAAAGTCATATAATATTGGGATCCTCCAATAGAAGCTACATGGGCTGGTCTTCACACATCTAAGTGTACAAGCTCCAATTTCTGATCCTTCTTTGTTGACCCAACTTTGAGAAATCTCACTCTCTTCTTCTTTCCAAAAATGTAATGCTCACAAAATTCAAGATCTAATTGTTTCAAATCTAATAAATTTCCATTTTCCTTTAAGATTTGCATTCCTTTTTCACGCATATGGTCTAGCCAATTATGCTACATGTTTGCATTTAAATCTATAGTAGATAGCACAGAAAAGGAATCAGTAATACAGGTAGACAAATATAAATTTCCTACCTTCTTTCCTCTTACCACAACAAGAGATCCCTTGGTAACCTTCCAAGAATTGACTATGAATGTAACCACACATCCAGATTCACCGAGTTGCCCTGCGGATATTAGATTTATTTTGAGGATTGGCTCATGCCTCACATATTTCAATACCCATGGGTTTCCATTCTGCAACTTTAGATAAACATCACCTTTACCAGTAATATTGCATGGCTCATCAGCACCTAAATAAACATGTCCAAAATCACCATGAAAATAATTTCTGAAATAACCCTTATTAGGGGTAACATGGAAAGAAGCTCCAGAATCTAACACCCAAGATTCTAATTTATTATCCAAGGAGAGAATAAGGGCATCTTGTTTTACCTCACTTGCAATGTTTTCCTCTTTACCTTTGTCTGATGCATTCTCTTTTTTTTCCTTGGACCAACACTCCTTTATGTGTCCTCTCTTTCCACAATTCTAGCAAATTAAATCTCTGTACCTGGATCTAGATCTTCCTTGTCTTGACATTGATCTCCCATTCTTCTTGCTCTTGGAAGTTCTCTCCTTAGATCTTCCCATGCTTTCTATAGTTAAATAGTTTCCACATGATGATTCTCCTAAGCTTTTCCTGCATATTTCCTCATTAAGGATTACACTAACCATATCATCAAATTTCAAACCTTTAGAAGCTCAGTTGTTGTATTACTAACATCCATTACCAAATTATCCCAACAATCTGGAAAAGATCATAAGAATAAAAGTGCATTCACTTCATCATCAAATGGAATTTCTACAGATTTTAATTGATTAAAAATAGACCGGAAATCATTCAAATGATTAGACACAGATCCACCTTCTTGCATCTTAGAATTAAACAATTTTTTTATCAAATATACCTTATTCAAAGCACTAGGAGTTTCATACAAATTCGCTAAAGATTTCATCAATGCTATAAAGGTTTTTATATCTATAAAATTTGAAGCCACCGATGTTTCCAGGCTCAATCTTATAGATCCCAGAGCCTTTCTGTCAAGAGCCTTCGATTCTTCATCTGTCATCGAACTTGGCTGTCCTTACTCATCCAACGGTAAGTATAGATCTTTCTGATACAAATAATCCTCCACCTGTATTTTCCATAGTTAATAATTATGACCGTCAAATTTCTCTACTCGGTATTTACTACCTTCTGCCATTTCTCTGCTCCCACTCAATCAGAAAACCCTCTATGACTAAATCCTGTCAACGCACAAGACCTCCAAACAAAATTTTTGATACTAGTTGTTGGGGTTAAACCATATAACATTGTTACACATATCTATAATCAGATAAAGCATACAAGAAATCAATGTGAAAATAACCAGAAGATGAAATAAACAGGAGAAATATTACACCAAATTTAACGTGGTTCACCTAATGTGGGCTACGTCCACCAAGAAACGACCAATATTATTATTCAATGCTTTATAGAGGAAATATAATGAAGATCTACAGTATTCCAACACCTCACAGGATGTTCAATGCTCTTCCCTCACTTAGCTACACAATCTTGCTCACAAAGGAAAACATACAACTAACTGTTATCTTCATCTCTCAAAACTTACTTTTCTTTCCTTGCACTCCAAACAATGCATACATGCACATGTGTCTATTCTAGGAAACTTATTTTTGATTTTACAAACAATAAATTGAATTTAAAACAATTGATTTATTCTAATTTTTATGGCAAAAAATAAAAGCGTCATTACACAGTTAACCAGTGGCAATTACACCCAAACTGGCGCCGGTTATGCCCCGACCAATTTGCCCGGCTTGACTGACGATGGTTACACCTTAACTAATGTCGATCAACGGTCAAAACAATAAAATTATAAAAAAAAAATTCTTGTGAAGAAATTTAGCTCCACACTCAACACATCACATCTCTTTCTCATCCACCATGCATCATACACACTTGCACACTCTACGTATTCATAACATATATTTCTTGCATCTACTTTTACATGTTGTGTTCATTACCCTATGACGCACTATAATTCCATGGTTCATACTCGAATGCTGACAATCTCAATTTTAAATGAACCTCACAACACTTACTCACTCACACACTCTATGCTCTACACTCTGATGATCACATATATCTAGCGCACACATTCAAACAATTTCCTGATGACACACTCTTGTTCTATAGTTCATTCTCAACTAATAAGCGGGAATGTATAAATTAACCTCATCTCATGCATACACATCCACTTGGGGGGAATAGGGCTCCTATCACATTCACAATGCATTTCATTTCATCTCATCCACAACATATTGCATATTTTACTCACACTTAGTCTTGTTTTTATTTACTAGTTACATGTACACTTTATTACACATTCTAGACAGACACTTTGAATCTAATTATCTCTTTCTATATACATATACACATTCACTTTCCTTCTATTTTTGATCTCACACTTTACACATATTGATACATGCAACACATATGCTTGGCACAGTATCTCTTATCAGTCCCACAATGGCTCTTAGGGGCATCAAATTTTGTAATCATCAAAAGTGTTATTGTTTCATTTTTCATAGCACACTATTATATCGGATTATACACACGTTGACATACATTTTATATTTCTAACATGCTAATGGGTGCTTCATGTGCAACATTTTTCTTGCAGGAACTTTTTTTTTACAAGGGTTATTTGTTGTTATTTACTTTCTCTTGTTTTTCATTTCTTGTCATTGTTTTCCATTGCTTACAGGATTTTCCCTTTTTCTTGTATGCACATTGTTTTCTTTTGGCCACTTTGTCCTCAACTATCTTGTGACTTCGTGAGTGATGTCCCATGTTTGCAACCTATTTTTTACAGTCTAGTCTGTCTGAACTATTGTGTGTTTACATTATCTTCTTGGTTGTTAGCTTCCATATTTTCTTCTGCATGCATTTTTGTCTTGTTTTCACTAACACTTTTCTTCATAGCCACTGTATTTGTGCATTCCTTGGTTTCTACAAAAAACACTCACTTTCCCCCTATAGGGCATTAGTTTCAGTATGACATTTGGTCCTTCTTGAGGCCGTATACTCCTTACATTGTCGCATGCACCCCAAATTAGGGGGGTATCATCAGATGTATCAGTCACCCCACACAACATTTTACAATCACAGATCATTACAAAATCATAGACACATCACAGTATTCAGTTTCAGCAATGGCCTAGAATCTAACTTGGGTCCTCAACATATCATAGACACCAGCACCCAGACCCAGACAGTAACACCTAGGCCACCCTGACCCTTCTAGGTGCCTATGAATGGGGGTAGTTACACAACATTTTTCAGTGTAGCATAGTTTTTGGAATTTTACACAGTGTATTTTATAGGATCGGTTGTCCTTCAGCACTCGGTATGCATTCATTACATCTTATTTTCTACTTTCACATTGGATCAAACCGGATCAGATTTTTACACACCATTTGCAGTGGTGTTTACACTTCAGGAAGAAATCAAAGGTTGGAGAAGAACACTAGACCTATCTCCATACACTTCTTAAGAACTTGGTGTGATATTTCCCAAAAATATTGTACTTGCCACAATTGGCGTGAAATCGCACTCAACATAACTGGCATGAGATCGCAAAAAAAATCATTCTTCTACAACATCTTTAGGATACTTTCTATCTCTTTTAACTCATTATGAATCAGTTCCACATGATCCTTTTTCATCTTTACATAATTTTACACACTTTTTACATGTTTTGATCATATATAAATGTATTTGACTACTTGTTCATTCTTATCTTTTACATGTCCGTCCTTATAAGAAGGTAGTCACATCAATCACACATCATCAAGAATTGAAATGACATCAAGAACAGGTAAAACTAAACATCTACACATATGCTCTCACCGCAAGGTCATCATCATCGTTTTTCACTTCCTATTCTCTAGCTTCTACACTTCACATTTTTATCCCTCCATGCTTTTTATTGTCTCTCTCGTCACACTTTTTTCAATAAATCTACATGGTTATCAAGTATGCATCTCTTATCTACTTTATGTTATCAAGTATTCACTAAACAACATAAACTAGGGGAAAATGTAGACATTAAATCATGCACTTTGGGTATATTTCTAGTTATGATCACATATCACTATTCATATGATTCCTAAGAAAGAAAAGTATTAATTGATCATTGTCTTTGGCCATATTTTCTTGCTTTTTGCTTTCTCTCTTAGTCTTACACTCCTTTCCCAATATATCTTTTTATACTTTGGAATTTCTTACTCTGGACACCAGTGCCCATCTAAGATTTTAGTGTCAGGTTCCCCTAAACCCTTGGGGTGCCCCTAACCTCTTCGTACTTTAATCACATCTTTAGGGTATTTTCTAGCCATTTGGGCATCTTTCTTTTTTACTTGTCAACCTTTTAGTGGTTGATTATGAAACTCAAACAAGGGAATCATATAAATACAAAGTTATGTAATCATAATAAGGAATGAAGCACTAAGCATTAGCTATCACCACCTAAGGTTACATCCAAGAGCATTCTAAGATCATTTAAGCATCCATCTGGCTCCACACAAGGGACAAGGGACTGTCATTTCTACATACACATGTAAGAGATGAAGTTCATTTTTTCATGCACACATCTATTTACATCTTTTGCTTATAAATATTACTCATTATCACGTGTGACTCATACAAGATCCACCTAGTGTATGACTTCAACACACACACATATATAATTATATTGGGTTTGAGATGTAGCGAAGATGTACTGAAGTGCTCAGTCATAAGTTCACTCTTTTAAAATCCAATGACAATTCGACAGCTCATTTTGCATCTTTCTTTTTATGATTTGATGTGGTTTCGGGGTTTTACAGGTGTTACTTCTTAATTACAGGTTTTAGGAAAACAACGATGAAATCTAACGAAGTAAAGGAGATCAAAGGAGACAAGTAGAAAACATCTTATAACCCTACGAAAATCAGTTTCATAGCTTCTAAATAGTCATAGGTGCCCTGAATAGGTGTCTAGCACCCCAAGCACCCCTAAACATGCATAGGTACCCTAGTACTGGCATTTTTGACACTCCTACAAATTTTTGGGTCTGATTACAAAACTCTTAGTTCATGTACTACTATTTTTCCATCTCGGCATACCTTCAGGATTATTGCAAATCAACTAAGTACTCTATTCCATTCACTATCAGCTAGGGTTTAAAATTTAAATTACATATTTACCTGGATAAAAATTGTACTTAATTGTTTATATTAAACACTATTACATATTTAGAATTAACCATCTACTTATTTTAATATTTTATTAATCAGTTAGAGTTCAATTATTTTAATGCAAATTGACTACACTTTGTATCATAGGTTTCATCATGGATCATGTCACCATGCAAGAAAGATCAATCATCTCGATAAAATATCTAATGCTCTTATAAACGCAAGTAACTTTTCCTTTGAGCGTGTAATTTTTATTTCAAACATACAGGGGTTGAAAATGTAAACACGTAAATTTGGATATTTATAATTTTGAAGTTAAAACATTAGATTCATCCCTAGATCATTAAGTATAGGTACATTTTATGTCTATGTGACTTATCTTTACCTCTCTTACATAAATTATGTCTCTATTCACATTAATTAGGAACTCACATAATAATTGTATTAGTCCACAACTAAATATTCTTCCCATGCATCAATAAAAAAATAAGAATCACAAGAATTATTAGTATGGTACCATCAATCTAGGTCCAACCCATTGAAACGTTTATTTTAATGCCAATAGTTTCATTTTGAACCACCCAATGGTTCTTTTTTAAATTTAATATATTTTATGGGTTATTTCATATCCTATAGGTCATCATTAATGTGAAACCTTACCTTAAAAAATCCTATATAAGAAATTCAAACTCACCTATCTACAATACCTAAAACTTTAAAGAGAGATAATTGTAAATATAATTTTAAAAGAACTCCAAAATATTTCAAATCCTCTTTGTTAGGTTAATTTATGCATCATATTACCTTAATTTATTTAATTATTTAATAAGGTAATTAGTTGATATATTGTTATATAGTTTTACAACAATATTTGTCTTATTGTTGCATAGGTTATATTGTTACATAGTTTTAAAAATTATTATTTGTTTGTATTTAATTATTATTGCTTCCTGGATGTATTTTGGAAGTTGTGATTTTGGTTGTACCTGTGCAACCCATTTATTTTTCTACACATGGTTGTTCAATTCCTATAAGAATTACAACACTTCATTGTAAGTTAGGTTGATTGATATTAATAAATATTATCAGGCTTCCACCCCTGTTGTTAACAAAAATTACATTTGATACCAGAGTAAATTGAGCCTTCTGGCAAGGTTGGAGAAGGTTGTAAAGGAAGGAGAATTCATGGAGAAGAAATCTGCAACAACGGAGAGCTAGTGTTGCCTCCAGCAGCTTCCTAGACCTCCTTGCAAACCCACAACCTCTTGTGTGATTTCCAGGCAAATTTAAAGAAAACTTTTTTTGCCTTGGTGCCTCATGCAATAGGAAAAATTCTCCCTAGATGCTAGTTTAAAATAAATAAAATTCCCTGTCAAGGGTTTTTATCTCTAATTGAGAGGAAACATTTAGTCTCTATTATTTTTTATCAGACCTCTACATTTAGAGGTATATCTAGTTTTAACAGAGCTCCTGATTGAGCCAGTTGTATTGAACACCAAATTCTTGGAATTGTGATTTGACATTGTAAAATAATTCATCAAGCCCACTACCGTGTGGAGTCCCTCCAAGTGTGTTATTCATTGGCAAGTGCATTCACAAAGACAGAGCCCACATTGCATTAGTCCATCTATGGTAGAGTTGATGCATTTAGGTGTATTAGGCCACGTTTATCACTTCCCACAACCTTTTTACAAGTGTAAAGGGTGAATGAAACCTGGGTATCTGAGTTGCATCCTCCCAAGCTCAAGCCAAAGATAACCCTATTCCAATGAACCTGCAACCTATAATCACAAACAAGAACACAAACAAAGAATCAAGGCCGAGCCATCCTTCACCACCAAACCAAAACCTACAACCACAAACACAAACGGTGATTGCAAATCAAACACAACAAATACCCAATGGTGAGTTGTATTCAAGCTTCAAGCAAAATATGCAACAAAGAAAAGACGGTGATGAAACAAAACAAGGCAAATAGACAGCAAAAGAAAGAGTTTCAAAACAATATAAGGAGATAAATGAAAAATACAACGGTGGAGGAAAATAGACATACACAATGTAGCAAAACAAGGAGCTCTAAATCCATTTTTTTAGCTTGAAGAATACCTAATCCATGCATGCAGTCCATGTGGAGTGTCTACCTTTGCCAAGTCATTATTGAAACAAGGTTAGTTAGTTTTTGCATTTATTAAATACAATATACTTCATTTCATATCACAAGTGCTCATAGAGCCTAAGTGGTTAAGTGGAACGACTTAGAAGAGGGAGGTGTGGGGTTCAAATCCCTCTCCCAACTTTCTTTTTACTCTAGTGGAGAATTTGGAAAAACTGCCAAAGATAGAGGCATATTTAGCATAAAACCTTGACTAAATAGTTTAGTCATAACTAAACAGCCTACTAAAAGTTTTAGTGAGAAAAACACTAATTTAGGGTAAAAAAACAATTCTCCTATTAGGCCTATTTTTTATTTTGAGAAACATTTTCCAAAGGGGGAATAGCTAAAAATTGCATTTTAAGCCGATTTTTTGTAATTCTTTGCATTTTGGGTCGTATTGGGCTTTGAAGGCCACCAGGGCCCAAAAAACAAAAATAAATTCCCTGTCATTCAATTTTTTCCAAATTTTTGAATGTAATTGTATTCTTCGGTATATTGTACTAATTTGTAGGTTGCCTTAGCCAACCAAAAAATTAGTAACTGCTCAGAAACTGGTAGAATATTGTAATAAAAAATAGTAAAAATTGGTTCTAAAACACTCGTGAGATCCTAGATCTCATTCGTAGCATTCAGTATATACAATGCGTCTGGGAATTGCTTATAGGTAAAGTCATCATGACTACTACTACACTTAATGCCTAATATAGTTACAACAATGTCGTCTAGGCATCGACCCTTTAAATCAATGAGGAGTAATAAGGTCACAATGCACACACTATGAACCATCCCATCTGTCTGTGAACGATTACACGACATAAATCTAGACTGAGAAATTATCTGAGTATATAGCGAAGTTACACACATATGAGGATATTTCTTTGAGTTGGTGTCAATAATCACACAGACCACTTTCAGTATTGTCTTGGTACCACATATTGAAGTATTTCATGTACGTTAAAGCCTCTTTCATGTACCACCATGCATATAGAAAGGGCGAGCTTCTTCCATGTACAATCAGGTATATTGGAAGGGTGTGTATATAGAAAGGTTTGGTACATTGGAATGACAGTATATAGATTGGGAGACCTTATACCTGGAGTGATAAGAGCCAAACCGTGTCAGTGATTTCTACAAAATGGGCACCAATGCCCCCAAATTTTTTCTTCTAGATTCACAACTACTCAGAGGAAACAAATATGTTGCATGGAAGACTAAAATCAAGACACAACTTGAGTTTGAAGAGATCTGGATTGTTTTGAATGGTACTCTGACCACATCAACGACTGCTACAACACAACATCAGAAATTTGATAAAGCAGATCAGAAGGCCAAACTCACCATCTTGTTTAGAGTTTTCGACGATGTGGAACCCCACATTTGAGATGCCAAAACAACCAAAGAAGTGTGGGATAAGTTGAGCATAGTATATGAGGCCAAAAACAAGAATGTCATACTAAATTTTCAGAGTCAATTACATACACTGAAGTTCAAGTAGAATGAGAAAATCAAAGCTTTCTTGAGAAGAGTTACAGAGTTAAGGGATTCACTTCTATCCATGGGAGAAGTGGTCACAAATGAATCTCTCATTCCCATTGTTCTAAGAGCTCTCCCTTCTTCTTATCATATTTTTATCACAACACTAAACTTGTCAGATACGAAAGTTAGTTTTGACAAACTGGTAAACCTATTATAACAAGAGGAAGCCATGCACAATAAGTATGATGAAGAGGAGCATGCACTTTCTTCACATCAAAAATGGAAAGGAAAAGTTAAAGGAAAACCTAATTCCTATCAAAAGTACTAACATCAGAATCAATATCACGGGGACAAACAACAGAAGAAGTAGTGTCCAATTTATAAAAGAGGACATGACTTAAAAGATTGTTGGTATAATACCTATAAGAAAGGTTCATCAAGAAACTTTGGACCTCGACACCAACAATCTCACAAGAGACATACAAACTATAATCAAGGGTAGAAAAAGGGAAACTAGAAAAGAAGACCCCATCAACAAGGAAATATTGTTGAACAAGAAGAACATTCAGATAATGAATACTTCTTGTACACTACTCAATCAAGTGAACCATGCACGTCATCTAGTGATGTCTGGTATGTTGATTTGGGAGCCACTCAACACATGACCGGCCATAGAGACTGGTTTACCTCAATGAGGGACACACCTTCGAAAAACCATGTTTCATTGTGAGATGATTCTTCATATACAATTCAGGGGATTGGGAACATTTCTATACCCCTTGGTTCACACAACTACAGACTATCAGATGTCTTATATGTCCCTGGGTTGACAAATAATATGCTTTCAGTCAGTCAACTCCTAGATCACAACTTAAAAATTGAATTTTATAGTCATTCTGGCAAGAAAACATGTTTGATTCGAAACAAATCACAAGACTTGAAAATAGTTGCAAAAGCTTCCAATTTGGGATGCATGTTCCATCTTGATTTTTTCAACATAGATGATCAGGAAATTGTGGCTAAGAACTCTACCTCAACATAATTGTGGCATCGGAGACTTGGTCATGTTAGTTTCAAGTATCTTGAGACACTTTGTTGGTGTAATATGGTACATGGCATACCATCTCTTCAGAAGGATACAGACAAGTGCCATCACTTCATAGCAGGAAAAAATCACAGAGCTTCATTCTAGAAGAGTACATATCGAGCTCATGGTAAGCTTGATCTAGTTCATACCAATCTTTGTGGTTCAATGCAACAAACTCATTATGGATTTCAGTACTTCAAGCTATGTGTTGACTATTCAAGAAAAATGTGGATTATATTTGTCTTTGCAAGAAAAGTGAAGCCTTTGAAACCTTCAAGAAGTTCAAAGTAGTTGTTGAGAATGAAACTAATCATCACATCAGAACTCTCCACTCAGATCAAGGGGGGAATTCACTGGTAATGAGTTCAAATACTACCTACAAGCTCATGGGATTCGTCAACAAATGCCTCCTCCACATACACCACAGCAGAATGGTGTTGTTGAGAGAAGAAATTATACTATCATGGAAATGGTGTGATGCATAATCGATGACTCTGGACTTACGAATACATTCTAGGAAGAAGCAGAAAAGACAACAATGTATTTGTTGAGCAAAGTTCCCATAGTTGCTCTTGACAGAGTAACACCACAAGAGGCATGGTCAAAGTAGAAACCATCTATTGCGCACCTTAGAGTATTGGGGTTCAAAGTAAGTATGCACATAACCAAGCAGAACAAAAATAAATTAGACATGAAGTCACAGAAACTCATCTTCATTGGGTATAGTGAAGGGAATCTTGGGTACATATTGATGGATCTGAATACTAGAAAATTCTACAGCAACAGAGATGTTGATTTTTTTGAGAATAAGGAAAAGAGTCTCATCCTCCAGACTCACCTGATGTAGATTCTTCACTAGTTGTAATAATTGAAACTGATGTTCCCACTGATGATGAAAGTGATGATGGGGATGATGGCGTTGATATGATAGAACCACGACCCATGGGAATAGTTTAACGTATGCCCAAGTGGTGTACTAAAACATAACAAGATGCAAGAATGGATGCTCCACCAGATACATCCACCCCTGGACCACATACTCGTAGTAAAGCAAGAGAAGAAGTTAAATTTTCTTTGATGAGTAGAGTTATCGATTATGATGAGCCCTCTACAGTCTAGGAAGCCCTACAATCAAAATCTTAGGAATATGTCATGGACTCTAAAAATCAGTCAGTAATGAAAAACAACACTTGGAAGTTTGTCAATCTTCCACCAGGGAAGAAACCCATTGGATGCAGATGGATATTCAAAACAAAATACAAAGCATATGGGACAGTGGACAAGTATAAAGCAAGACTTGTAGCAAAGGGGTATGCACAAAAAGAAGGTGTTGACTACGAGGAGACATTTTCTCCCATAACTAAGATCAAAATGATCTGGATGATCTTTGCTCTAGCTACACATTTTGGTTGGAAATTCCATCAGATGGACGTAAAAAGTGTCTTCCAAAATAGAAATTTACAAGAAGAAGTCTACATGACTCAACCTAAGGGATATATTGTACCTGGTCAAGAAGCAAAGGTATGGAGACTCAGGAAATCTTTGTATGGCCTCAAACAGGCACCCCAAGCATGGTACATCAAAATTGATGAGCATCTCGTACAACATGGATTTGTTAGAAATCCATACGATCCCAATCTTTACCTCAAAAATCAAGGGGGGATATTGTGATTTTTGTTTTCTATGTCAATGATCTAGTCATCACTGGCAGTTCAGTGAGGATGATCGATGCAATGAAGAAAGATCTTAATCAATCATTCAACATGACAGATCTCGGGCTGATGCATTATCATCTTGGATTGGAAGTATGGCAAAAAGAGAATCACATCTTTGTTTCTTAGATGAAATATACCAAGACAATGCTCGAGAAATTTGTGATGATGGATTTCACACCAATTACTACACCTATGGAGAATAGATTGTAGTTATCTCATTCAGATCCATCTCCTACGGTAAATGTGACTCTCTATCGGAAGTTGATTGGGAGTCTCATTTACGTGGCCTACACTAGACCAGATATCAGCTTTGTAATAAGCTATCTATTCAGGTTCATGTAGGAACCCAAAGTTTTTCATTGGAAAGAAGACAAGGTGTATCTTGAGATATCTCAAAGGATCAATGGATCTTGGTCTAGAATATAAGAAGAATGGAAACTTCTTCTTATCAGAATATTTAGATTCAGATCATGCAGGAAATATTGATGACAGAAAATCCACTTTAGGATTTGTATTCTTTATGGGATCTGGACCAATATCATGGGGAAGAAAGAAACAACACTTTGTTTCTTGTTCTTCCACAGAAGCCTAGTATCATTCTACAGGAGAAGCTGTCTGTGAAGTGATTTGGCTATGTCGCATACTAGAAGGACTTGGAATACCACAAGGTAAATTGACCACCATGTATGTTGAAAATGAAGGTGTTCTCAAACTTATTCACAATCCATTGTTTCATGAAAGAACAAAACACATTGAGGTACAGATTCATTTCATACACGAACATGTCTTGAAGCACAATAATATAGCTTCAATTTTGTCCAACATCTAAACAAAAAGTAGATATTTTCATGAAGTCACTTACATGTGACAAGTTCGAGTTGTTCAGAGAGTTCCTCTCCTCATCCCTTGAGGCAATGCAAAATTATGGGGGGGAATGTTAGGTTAATTTATGCATTATATTACCTTAAATTATTTAATTATTTAATAAGGTAATTAGTTGATATATTGTTATATAGTTTTACAACAATATTTTTCTTATTATTTGCATAGGTTATATTGTTACGTAGTTGTAAAAATTATTATTTATTTGTATTTAATTATTGTTGCTTCTCGGATGTATTTTGGAAGTTATTGTGATTTTGGTTGTACCTATATACCCCATTTTATTACAGATCTGCACATAGGTTGTTCAATTCCTATAATAATTAGTGCATCACTTCATTTTAATTTAGATTGATTTATATTAAATAAAGATTACCAGGCTTCCGCCCCTGTTGTTAAAAGATTTTGAAAGGAACGATAACCAGATCATACCAAGACAAGAACACAGATGCTAATCAAACACCATGATCTATAAGATGAAATAAATTTTCCAGAATAACTTTACATAAAACCTTAGCAAACAAATGAGCAGCAATATCATATATTATTATGGAACTCAATGCAATACATTGAGAATGGACCTTTCTTAAATAGGCAAGGAATAACAATCTAATAACCAGTCAAGGTTGTAGATCAAGCCATAAATCAAGGAAATAACTAGTCATCAAAGAACTAGTCAAGACCATAGATTTAGGAGAGAACTAGACATCAAGGATCTAGTCAATACCATAGATCAAGGAAAGAACTATACCTAACAACTAGATAATATCTCCTAATATCTAAATAAGATAAAAGAAATATCCACACACATAAGTGGGTGAGGATAAATACAATAAAGGTAAATAAAGTACCTAGGTGAACATGAGCTAAGGTAAATACCTACTCTAACACCCCCCCTCAAGTGAAGCTAGGGGCCAAAATAGATGTGGTATGTCCACAAAATGAGTCCTAACAACTAGGCCTGATGAGGTACGCATGTACAATAACTGGGAAAAAAGGGACATCGCAAGGTACCCAAAACCAGTAACAAACAAAGTAAGAGAGAGAAAACCTGCACTCCAAGGCATCCCAAGAAGCTCAGCTCAAAAAACTCGTACAATGCTAAAGAATTTTGGTGTGCACTGTGGTCTAAATCCACAGCTCGATCATAGAACTCAAAAACAGCTGACACTGGGTTCCACCAGAATAGCTCCATACAAGGAGACTGTCAACAGAGTGATGTCAAAAGTGTAAAAAAAGAAACACCAAACATAATTTGATCAAGTGCTACAAATAGGTGAGCCACAATCCAAGAACAAAAACCAAAGCAATAAGGCAAGGACATAAAATCTAGAGTGTCATGATCCAAGAAAATCCAAGGTAACAAGGCAAGGACACGAAACCCGAAGAAGCAGGATCAACACCACACCCTCCCATACTACTGAATGGGTAGAGTGATGCTACAAATCTGTATGAGTTGTCAAAACAAGCTACTCAAACACTGAAAAACTAACACTAGGCTGCACCAGAATAGCTCCCCCACAAGAGAGACTGTCAACATGCCAAAAGTGTCGAAAATATAGATACAAAATCTCTCAACAAACAAGAGAGATACACTACACCTGCTAAAGAAAAATGCTCAAAACAAGAAGCATCACAATGCATAAGGTATAGAAAGTGGAGCAAGAGGCCGAATGGTGGAGGAGCCACACCTGTAGAGTCCTCTCAATGAATGCCTATGTCGTTTCCATGAGTGATCAGATATCCACCCCAAATCAACACGGATGGATGAAGAAGATGCCTGCATATGACTTGGTGCAAAATGCACAATGGGTGCATGCAAAAGAACATCAGAATGTGTGTCAGGATGATCATGTCTGACAACTAAAATCTCAGGTTTCTCAAGCCTGAGTGAAGGTGCAGAACTCATGTGTTGCTCATGAATCCTCAGAAAGAGTCGAGCGAACAAAAAAAGGAGCTCTGTCAATGTGTGATCCCAATGAAGTATCTGCTTGAAAACCAATGTCATGATGAGAATTCCACTTAACATGTGGAATAGAGGAAATAATACTGTGTGAATGTCTGCCAATGACTCCTCTAGTGAGACCCATAGAATGGAGCATGCGAGAACTGAATGCAGTGGTATGCTTCATAAATAATCCATGCAGCTAAGCAGAAATAGGATACACAACATGTGGTACTGTAATAGGCACAGTTGTGGAAGAGCATGTAGTAACAAGCTTCACAGGTTTATGAAGCATCAAGAGCAGGTTCAGAGCTCAAAGACTGGTAGATCAATGTCAGTGGGTACAGGAGACCAATAGCTACAAGTGGACTAGGAGCATGGATATGGTTGTCCACAATATGATGGTGATGTTGTAGGCTAGTAAGTTTGTTCTGCAGGAAGTGTATTATTGTATCCTTATCATGAATGAGTGATTGTAGAAGAGAATTTTGCTTCTTGAGTTATCTATTTTCTTCCAAAAATTTTACAATATCCTCTTGAAGTCCACATACTTCAGAGAAAAGCATATCATTCTCAGAATCCATGATAGGTACAAACTGCAACTCCCAAAAATTTAGGACGTCAGGCTCAGCCGAAATTGCATCCACAATTGATTACAACACTCCTCCATATTTGGAACTTTATAATTATAGTCAAGTATCAAAATAAATAAATCCAATGGAAAGAGCACAAAAAAACAAGCACTTTTGCAAAAAATGGCACTCAAAACCGAGTTACCAATCAAAAGTTACAAGATTTTTAATATTTTGCTCTGTTATTTATTTTAGGTGCCACTAAAACAAAATAAATTGTTGTTGCCTTCACCACACATAAAATTAAAGGGGGTTGAAGCTAAGCACCTACTAGTAGGAATCATAAGCTTTAAGCCCTCATATGACCATACCATATGGCCAAGTTTAAAGTTGTTCTTAGGGTTTTCATGCCTTCCGGATCCAATGGAAGCCTCTGTTTTCCATAGAAATGCATGCAGCAACAAAATATGACCAAATCCCAAATATATGAATACATAAAGATTTTATTTGTAAAATAAAACTTACAGATGAGTGTCAACAGCAATCTCCAACTCTGATACCATGAAAGGAATGATAACCAGATCATACCAAGCCAAGAACACATATGCTAATCAAAAACCATGATTTATAAGATGAAAGCAATTCGCCAGAATAACTTTACATAAAACCTTTGCAAACAAATGAGCAGGAATATCATATATTATTATGGAACTCAATGCAATACATTGAGAATGGGCCTTGCTTAAATAGGCAAGGAATAACAATCTAAGAACTAGTCAAGGTCGTAGATCAAGCCATAAATCAAGGAAATAACTAGTCATCAAAGAACTAGTCAAGATTATAGATTTAGGAGAGAAGTAGACATCAACGATCTAGTCAATACCATAGATCAAGGAAAGAACTAGTCAATAACATAGATCAAGGAAAGAACTATACCTAACAACTAGATAATATCTCTTAATATCTAAATAAGATAAACTAAATATCCACACACATAAGTGGGTGAGGATAAATACAATAAACGTAAATAAAGTACCTAGGTGAACATGAGCTAAAGTAAATACTTACTCTAACAAAATTACACTCTCAATGTAGCATCATACTATAGGATCATCCCTTACACATGTATAAATTAGCACATCAATGGTATTATATAGTCATGATTCACAATCTAGAGATGTAATTCCCAACAATAAGAAATAAATAAATATATAACAAAAAAGTCAAAAAAAGATGGGATGTGTGCTCAGGTAGGGAGTAGTTGGAGAGTGGAATGATGAAGTAATGGATTTTGGTGGTGGTAGGAGTAGGTAAATCCATGTGTAAGGAGATTTGATAAGGAGTGGGCATCCCTTATGGCACTTCGACCTATCATCTTCCTTGCACACTGATGCAAGATATTTATTGGAGATCCAGAGGATTTACACACGTTGAAACCCAGGTAACATTGTAAATTTAGTAGTATTTGGATAGTTGCAGTGCATATAAGTCATGGTTCCCTCACGAGGAAGTCCCACCATTTCACCTATGCAACACACAGGTCTCCAACCTTAATCAGTTGCATTTTCCTGCATACTCCTAGCATGTGCCAAAATTATAGCTCTGGAGCGGGGTGTAGACATCCATTAAAGCAGTATGGAAATTTGAATTTTTTTACCATATTCCTCCCATCCTGAATCAAAATGGAACCTCTAGAGTAGGGTATGGCTATCAAATAAATGATAATAGATATAGGAATTTTATCATATTTTGTAGTTGTGCTCTGGTGGACGTGTATGCAAAATGTGGAAGCATGTGCTTGGTTGTGAGTTTTTCAGCTGAATGCCTAAAATTTGGCATCATGAATGGCAATAATAGCAGGATATGTACAAAATGGGTTTGTTAAAAAAAAAAATGGAATCTTTCAAGCAATGTAAATCAAGGATTCACAGCATTTTCCAACATCCTCCACCCTATGCCAAAATGGAGGATTTAGAATAGGGAATGGACATCCATCACATCATAATGAAGGAGGGGTAGGATTTTTTCAAATTTTGTAGTTACAAATGATCTGAAATACTTGTATGAAAATGTGGCAAAGGACTATGCCAAGCAGAGCTCTGCGAATAACCCTACAAATTTTTATAAAAAATTGCAAACACAACACCAATATTTAAGAGCTTCCTCCTAGTAACTACAGATGGAAGAAGAGAATACTCCCAATTGGCCTTTTGCAACAGTGGCCAAGGATCAGTATGATAAATTCATGCGGGAATTTCAGGAAAAAAATGAGGAATTCGTGCAACGGATGCATGCCAGTCATGAAGATTTCTTGTCCAAGATGATGCAACATAACCAAAATAACATTATTACAAGTACAATATCATTAGACACAAACAAAATCAATGTTAATACAATCCGTGATGCAAATTTCAATAAAGGAATCATCACAGGGACAAAGAACCCAAATAATTTTCAGGGAAAGGAGAATGATGAGGGGCCTAGTACAGGGATTTTAAGGAGTTCAAGTCTGTTTGGTGCATAAACAAGAAGATGGAAATAATGCTTCAGATTTTAGTGAAAATAGAGAACGGTATGAATTACCCATGTTTTCTCTCTTATTAAAAAATTAATGAACTAATTTGTATACCTTGGCCAATATGAGCATAGCACTTTAAGGTTTTCATGGAGCAGTCAAGCAGAAGGGCAAGAACACCTATGACCAACTCGTCGATCATTCTAGACATGGTTAATCTCACCTTGTCCCTCATAAGTGTCATACTTTATTTTTTTCATTTTATAAGTAATAAATTTACAAACCTTTGGTTTATTATACATTTGACTATTTTACATAAACTTATTTTACCAAAATGGTAAAAGTGTCATCTGGTACTTATGTAACCCGAATAACACTTGGTAGTCAAACACAAACTTAAACCCTCCTTCAACATGATTTGGAAAACTTTGTAACCATATTAGATAGATGTGACACCATTTTATTGACAAGTTGAGTTTGTTCCCTCGTAAACACACCAGTTTTTCCATTGTAAAAGCTAGTGAATCATGATATTCATAGACCTACAAAGCAACCTTCTAAAACCCAAAAATAGGATGTAATGTCTCGTTCGTGTTCCATGTTATGAGGATATTTTCCTCAAGCTTTAAGTTCAACCCCAATTGACTGTTTATACTCTCTTTCGCTCCTCTAGGATCCTTGTTACCCTATTTACACTTTTAGGAAGTTGTTCAAATTGAAAAGTTGGGTTTTATATCAGCTCACCATTTGAAATCCTGGAAAACAAAATGATTATCCGCCTTCACAAACCTCTAGTATTTTTACTAGAAAATTTCTTAGAACCTTCAGTTTGGGGAAAAACACTCTTCTTGATAGTTTGGAAAAGGCATTTTGTAGGCCTCTGGTCGCACAGTTTGACTAGGTCAAACTGGACCAATTACGACCGGTGACTCCAAAAAACCTGTCACTATTTGAAAACCATTTACTAGTTCTCAGTCCTGTCAAATCTGGTGAATTCTCCATATATATTTGAACTTGCAGGAAGTTTCTCATTGCATTTTTTTCTATCAAACATTCATTTTTGGATGTGGTTTTCTGAGTCCTCGAGCTAACTTTTGATCGTTTACAACTAGGTCAATTACAACCGATGGCCTAAGAAAATTGGCCGCCAATCATAAACCATTCACCAGTTCTGAATTTTGTTAGTTCATGTGAATTCTTGGTGTATAGGAGGACACGTATAAACTTACCCATGGCATGGTTTCTCACCTAGAAGACAACATTTGAAAGTGGTTTCTTAGCCTCCAAGCCTAAATTGAACATTTTTGCAACTAGTAGGAAAACGTAAAAACAAAAGTTGTAGGACCCCCTATTGGGTTACCAAACCCCAGTGGAAACTTGTTGACACTTGTAACTAACTGTTTGAAATTATATCAAGTGACTTGTGTGAAATTGAACTTTTGGAAAAAATGGTGCTTCTCTCTCCCTATCTCCCTCTCCCTCCTTGGTTAAGAAAGGAAGTGAAATGAAATGGAATAAATATGTGTCTCTAACCCTCTCCCTTAGAATGCAAATAATTATTATGTAAATGGGAAACTAAAAATGTTAATTATGCTAGATCTAGGTGGATGCCATGCAAGTGATTTATCGCTGATTTTATGCTCACATGGTTTTGTAGAATACAAGAAAGATGGCAAAAATGTGTGGTGTAATTCATTGCTTATTATTGTAATTTATATATGACATTGTATAATGTGTGTGTATATATATATAATATATTAATGTATTTCCATGCTACAGAAAATTTTATATTTGAAATTTGGTAATATGTATGAGATGTTAGTTTTAGGGGTGCTTCAAGAATTGTGCATTTAACTATAAGTGTTCTTTTGATCCAAATTTACATATGGTAAAAGGGGGGTTGGATATATTTGTTAAGTGAAATGGTAGAGGATTTTTCACATTTTGCGGAGTATTGAAGGGTGTATTAGTGAAGTTTTGTAAAAAAAAATTAAGATGCTAGTGTTTTAAGGGAAAATTTCATCTAAATATGGGTGTTATTTGATTCCAATTTTAGTATTGTAAAAGTTGGATATTGTGTAAATGAAATTGAACTTAATAGCTTATAGTGAAATTACAGTGTGTAATTGATGATTAAATAATCGGTGTTGTGTTTCTTACTTTGAAAATGTAATAAAGAAATCTAACGAATCAGTCAACCTACAGTATAAAATTCATGCATAACTATTCTTCCTATGTGAATCTTGTAACATAGAAAACTAAAACCTTAAGATGAACTTAACTATTCACACTCGATGACACCTTCTAGCTTAAGTAAATGAGATCCCTAGTTTGATTTTTTTCATTAGAACCTATATGCTTAGTGACATCGTCGAGAACCCGATGAATAGGAATGATGTGGTCAAACATTATCTAGAGTATGTGGTTCCCTTCTAGGTTTTGAAATTGTGTATGTAGTAAGGAGAATGTGTTCTCTTAAGGTAGTACTCCTTGGGAACCAAAATTAATCTTAGTGTAAAATCCTCTTGGACCGACATGCATGTTGAGTGGAGAAGATCATCAACTAACCTTGACAGTCACCCTTAAGAGTTGGGATTATAATTGAAATCGGTACTCAATCTTTTTTATTGTTGGGCTTAATGGTGCAATACTAAGGGTTAACTGTGAAACTTAGAAAATTTTAAGTTACAATTAGTTGGTGAAAATGTAACCATAAGATGATATGCTTGCAGACAAAGACTGAAATTTAGATCATTCATATAATGTGTATAAACCATCTCTTGGGTCAAGGGATGAGTTTCCTGACGTGTGATCCCTAAGGTGAACCGTAATCCTCTAAACGAAGGAGTATTCCCTCTTTTTCTCCACTTTTCCTAATGTGTGATGAAATTGTATGTTGTGAAACTAGGTGACCATGTTCTTGAGGTAATTTCCTAGGACGAGAGCTAGTAGTCTCACAAGCATGAAAATGTCCCTATTAATAAATGGGTTACACAAAAAAATTTAAAAGGTAATTAAATCAAGTTAAGTGAAACCATTTAAGATGAATGAAAATGATTCGAGTGGATATGATGTTTTAGTTACCTACACATGATAATATTAAGTGTGAATTCCCTTTTAACCCCTCTCATCTAGTGTGTCATCTTGCCAAGATGTATCGAATGTGCCTAGAGTTACAAGATCATTTTGGAGATAAGGGTGTTCAATCACTCTAGTTGTGACATTAGTAAGGTGTATAAAATTTATAATTGAATGTTATTATGAAAATAATGTGAAATCTATCTACTCTTGAATCAATAAACTTCCTTTGCTTCATGAGAATCTCCCTTGTTGCAACTAAGATAAATGGAAAATCCAATCAAACATGTAACTTAGAAAATGAATCCTTGGGACAAACACTAAAAGGATCATGTATGTACATATGTTCATACCTAAAACCAGGTTACATCATTCTAGTGTGATGAGGGAAATAAACAAAATTAGATGGGATTACTACAAGTGAAATGTTTAAAAAAGTAAAGATAATGGAGTCTAGTTATAAAATAATTGATAAGTGATTTCCAACTAAATAAGGTCAACAAAGAAACATGAATGTAATAAATATATAAACAGGGAAAGTGTTTGTCATGGATGGTGCCCATACGAGATTCATAATGTAGTTGAATCATTATGTTGTGTCTTGTCAGAAAAAAAAAGTGGCCTTGATGTGTGTCACGTGTTTTCATATTGTCTATGTGGGTTAGTGTTTGTGCAAGTAGATCATGTGTTATGTGTTGGCATAAGTGATCCCCTGTAGTGTTGTGTGAACTACAATGTAAGTAAAAAAAAATTACTACGATATTTTTAGTGTTGTATTTGTGTGTAATATTTGGGTGTTACATTTGGTATCACAGTGGAGGTTCATGCTCTCGAACCTCTGGGATGGATTAGAGTTGTGATGATTCTACATGGTGATGGTGGAGATTGGAAGAGTAATGTGATATATGTTGTTATGTGACCAATGTTGTAATTGTGATATTATGAACGCACATGTGGTGCATGTCTCTTAGTGCTGTGTTTCTTATCATGTTGATGTGCTTGTGATGAGAGTATTCACTCTCCTTTTTCATGGATTCAATGAGGAGTCCACATGTGATGTGTTGTCTTGGTATGTGTGAGAAGAATGTTTTTATGGATGACGGTGTGTTGGAGCATCTTATCATTTTTGATATGTAGGTGTGACTGATGTGTTATATGAAAAAAGATTGGTGTATAGTGGATTGGATTGTATAGTAATGTCGCCACCGTGTAGTGATGAATTGTGTGTCACCATGTTGTCCTGTAATTGATTCTATAGTTGTAATGTTATTCACTTTGTTCATCGTGCGTATAATTTGTGTAATATGAGATGATTCATGTCGTGAATTAGGGGCATATGGGGATTGTATGACCCTATTGTGCATTACTTTCACCTTTAGTGCATTATGTGGAAACGTGATGTATCGTAACCTGTGAAAGTAATAATTATGTTGTACCCTATATATACCATGTGTAAGACTCTATGGTTAATGTGCATGAATCACCATTGTGTTAGTGATGTAGTTATGTGTTATGTTGTGAACCTTACACTAGATGACCCTAAGGGGGAAATCATTAAGAGTGTATGTGTGGAGAGAGGTGGAGTGGACTATGTTTTCATAATATTGAGTTGAGTATGAGTGAGGAAGTGGAGTCTTATGTAGACTAAAAACCCACTTCTATCTGTTTAGTATACTTTGATCTTGCTCGGTATAGTGTGGATGAACACCACCTTAGGCTCAACTTATGCAAACTAGCATCCCTTTCTCTCTCCTATTGGATTTGAACATCCATCGAAAAATCCCATGTGATTTTTGACTATGTTGAGCCTTGTGGAAGTGATGGAGGGATGATTCATACAGAGATGATGACAGTTGTATTATTTGATATGTTATTTTATGAGCTGATAGCTCGATGTCTGAGTGTCAGCAACTCATTGATTACCCCTTTTATGGCCATATAAGGCCACATAGTTATTGTGATGTGTTATTTCTCTATACATATTTTATTTGTAAATTGAACATTTTCCCTTTTCTTGCTAAGAACCAACGGTTTTCTTGATTGATGTGTTCTTATATTTTGGGCATTTTATTTGGTTGTTTCACTAACATGTAGGATTTTTGCACTAACTATGGCTATTTGGCCATTTTCTTTACTTAGATTTAAATTTTATTTTCATGTTTAAAGGTTTTATAGCCTAGCCCAAGGCTTTGAATTTTTGCCACTTGGCATTTGAAACCAATTGTTATGCCCGTTCTAATGTCGTAATGTGTGGAATAGGGTCATGGGATGCACCATGGAGTGGTTGAACCTATGGACCCACTTCATTGTATGGGGCTACGCCCCAAGGAGTTACAGATAACTAGCGGGTTGTCGAACCATGAGTTATTATGTCACTTGGGTTAGAGGTGTCTAGACTCTATGTGCCTAGGGCCATAGGGTGACCAACCTCTTTTGGGGAGTGAAAAGGAAAATCTATATTTATTTTATTGCTTTGGGAGGTATATGGAGTTGTTTTGTGATGCTTTGGGAGGGAGGTATATGGAGTTGCTTTGTGATGCTTTGGGAGGTACATGTAGTTGTTTCATGATGATTTTGGAGGTATATGGATTTTTTTTGTGATACTTGAGGAGGTATATGTAGTTGTTGGTGATTCTTTGGGAGGTATATGGACTTGTTTTGTGATGTTTTGGGAGGTGTATGGTGTTGGTACTTTGATTTATGTGTACTCATGTGAGTCTGGTCATGTTTTGTGATGTTGAGGATTGATGTTCCTCATTGTGGGTATGCTTTGACCCCTTTTGACTCTATGTAACTACAGTTATGGTCTTGAGTTTGGTGAAACCTTCGTATGTGTACTGTTTGGAATTCCATGTTGTTATAGTATGCTTATGTTATGATTACTATTGTATTGGGTGCATATGTGATAAGTACTATGTTTTGAGGGTCTATGTATGTTCTTCCATGGTTTGGTTGAGTTATTGTGATGTGATTTAGTTGTGAAAGTGCATATCATGATGCGTTGTGAACCATTAGTGTTGTGTTTGGCCCTGGTGTGGTATTGTGATGTCAGTTTCTGTTGGGCACCCACAAAAAAAAGATAAACTAAAAATCCTAAGAATTGAAATTCTAAACAATGAATATTAAGAGCTTGAGATTTAGAAATGCATACTAAAGGAAAAATACTAAGTAATAAAGTAAAATATAACTAACTACCAATCTTCACAGAACATTAAAATTTAAGATATTGTGGAAATTAGCTTGCTTCCTTGTGGTCATGTTGTACCAATAAGTTGTTTTGTTAAACGACATGTTTCATTATTGACTTTCTTAACTGAGTACCCTTCGAGCTTCGGTGTTGTGTCACATCGAGGATGATGCTCTTATAAGGGGAGGAAAATGTAGTGCCCAACCAATAAGATATATATATATATATATATATATAATATATAAGATCAAAAGAAGATGGGATGCGTGCTCGGGTTAGGGAGTAGTTGGAGAGAGGAATGGCAAAGTGATGGAGTTTGGTGGTGGCAATATTATGTAAAGCCATGTGGAAGGAGATTTGACAAGGGAATGGGCATCCCTTACGGCACTCTGAACTATCATCTTCCTTACACACTGATACAAGATCTTTATTGGAGATCCAGAGGTTTTACCCACGCTAAAACCCAAGTAACATTGTAAATTTAGCATTATTTGGATAGTTGCAGTGCATAAAATTCATGGGTTCCTCATGAGGAATTCACATCGTTTCACCTATGCAATACACATAGTCTCCAACTTGATCGGTTGTATTTTCTTGCATACTCTTGGCCTGTGCCAAAATTCAAGCTTTGGATCGGGGTGTAGACGTCCATCAAAGCATAATGGAAATCTAATTTTTTTTACCAGCTTACTCCCACCCTACATCAAAATGGAACCTATGGAATAGGGTATGGACATCCAACAAAGCATAATAGATATAGGAATTTTATCATATTTTGTAGTTGTACTCTGGTGGACATGTATGCAAAATGTGGAAGCATGTGCTTGGATGTGAACTATTCGAATGAATGCCTGAAATGTGGCCTCATGGACAGAAATGATAGTAGGATATGTACAAAATGGGTTTGTTAAAAAGTTCATGGAACCTTTAAAGCAATAGAAATCCAAGATTCACAGCCTTTGTCAGCATCCTCCACCCTGTGCTAAAATGGAGGATTTAGAACAGGGAATGGACATCCATCACAACATAATGAAGGAGGGATAGGATTTTTTCAGATGTTGTAGTTGTCAAATGATCTAGTAGATGTGTATGAAAATGTGGCAAAGGATTGTGCCAATAAGAGCTCTGTGAATAGCCATCCAAAATTTATTAAAAAAATTACAAACACGGCACCAACATTTCAGATCTTTCTCTCAGTAATTTCACATGGAAAAAGATAATACTCCCAATTGGACTTCTCTAATGGCACCCGAGGATTAGTATGATAAATTGATGTGGGAAGAGCAAAAAAACATGAGGAATTCATGCAATGGGTGCAGGAAAACCACAAAGAGTTC
This sequence comes from Taxus chinensis, assembly GCA_019776745.2. NCBI lineage: Eukaryota > Viridiplantae > Streptophyta > Pinopsida > Cupressales > Taxaceae > Taxus > Taxus chinensis. The sequence goes on from CM034147.1 coordinate 812,622,238, forward strand.
TTTCCAAAGACGATGCAACATACCCAAAATAGCATTAGTACAAGTACAATATCACTGGACACAAACAAAAGGAATGTTAATACAATCCATGATGCAAATTCCAGTAAAGGAATCGTCATGGGGATAGAGAACCTAAATAATTTTTAGGAATAAGAGAATGATGAGGGGCCAAGTACAGGGATTTTAAGGAGTTGAAGTCTATTTGGTGCATGAACAAGAAGATAGAAATAATTCTTCAAAGTTTAGTGAAAATAGAGAATGGTATTAATTACCCTTGTTTTCTCTCTTATTAAAAATTTAATGAATGAATTTGTATACCTTGGCCAATATGAGGATATGCACTTTAAGGTTTTTAGGAAGCGGCCGAGAAAAAGGGCTAGAACACCTATGAACAACTCGTTGATCATTCCATGCATGGTTCATCTCACCTTGTCCCTCATAATTCTCATACATTAGTTTTTCCATTTTTCAAGTAATAAATTTAAAAAAAATTGTTTATTATACATTTAACTATTTTATATAAACTTATTTTTCCAAAACGGTAAAATGTCAGCTGGTACTTATGTAACCCGAATAACACTTGGTAGTCAAGCACAAACTTGAACCCTCCTTCAGACAAGATTTGGAAAAATTCGTAATCATATTAGATAGTTGTGACAACATTTTCTTGGCAAGTTGAGTTTGTTCACTTGTAAACCCACAAACTGTTCCATTATAAAAGCTAGTGAATCATGATATTCATATACCTACAAAACAACCTTCTAAAAACCAAAAAGGGGATGTAAAGTCTTGTTCGTGTTCCATGTTATGATGATATTTTCCTCAAGCTTTAAGATTGACCCCAATCGACCATTTATACTCTCTTTGTCCCTCCTCTAGGAGCCCTGTTACCCAATTTGCACTTTTAGGAAGTTGTTAAAACTTAAAACTTGGGTTTTGTATCGGCTCACCATTTGAATCGTGAACAACAAATGTTTATTCTTAAACCTATAGTAGGAACCTTCAATTTGGGGAAAAAAACTCTTCTTGATATTTTTTCAAAGGCATTTTGTAGGCCTTCTAGTCACAGTTTGACTAGGTCAAACTAGACCAATTACAACCGGTGGCTCCAAAAAACTGTCACCATTTGAAAACCATTTGTTAGTTCTTAGTCCTATCGAATCTGGTGAATTCTCCATATATAGGGGAACTTTTAGGAAGTTTATCATTCCGTCATTCATCCCTTGAATGTCAGTTTTGGATGTGGTTTTCTGAGCCCTCGACCTAACTTTTGATCATTTACAACTAGGTCAATTACGACCGATGGCCTCAGAAAATTGGTTTCCAGTCATAAACCATTCACTAGTTCTGAATTTTGTTAGTTCCTAAAAAATATTGTTGTATAGGAGGACATGTAGAAACTTATCGTGGTATGTTTTATCACCGGAAGAAAACATTTGAAATTGGTTTCTTAGCCTCCAAGCTTAAATTAAACGTTTTTGCAACTAGTAGGAAAACGTAAAAAATAAAGTTGTAGGACCCCCGTCGGGTTACCAAACCCCCATGGAAACTTTTTAACACTTGTAACTAACTATTTGAAATTCTATCAAGTGACTTGTGTGAAATTGATTTTTTGGCAAAAATAGTGGTTTTCTCTCTCCCTATCTCCCTCTCTCTCCTTGGTTAAGAAATGAAGTAGAAATGAAATGAAATAAATATGTGTCTCTAACCCTCTCCCTTAGAATAAAAAAAATATTTTAATGTAAATGGGAAATTGAAAACGTTAATTATGCTAGATCTAGGTGGATGTTATGCCAACAATTTATCGTTGATTTTGTGCTCACATGGTTTTGCAGGATGCAAGAAAGATAGCAAAAAGGCGTGGTGTAATTCATTTCTTATTATTGTAATTTATATAAGTCATTATAGAATGTATATATGTATAATGTATTGCCATGTTATAGAAAAGTTTATATTTGAAATTTGGTAATATGTATGAGATGCTAGTTTTAGGGGTGCTTTGGGAATTATGCATTTAACTATAGGTGTTCTTTTGATCCAAATTTACATATGGTAAAAAGGGGGTTGGATATATATGTTAAGTAAAATGGTAGAGGATTTTTCACATTTTGCGGAGTATTGGAGGGTGTATTAGTGTAGTTTTTTAACATTTTGTTAAGATGTTAGTGTTTAAGGGAAAATTTCATCTAAATATGGGTGTTAATTGATTCCAAGTTTAGTATTGTAAAAGTTGGATATTGTGTAAATGAAATTGAAATTAATAGCTTATAGTGAAATTATAGTGGGAAATTGATGATTAAATAATCGGTGTTGTGCTTCTTACTTTGAAAATGTAATAAAGAAATCTAACAAATCAATCAACTCTAGTATAAAATTCATACATAACTATTCTTCCTATGTGAATCTTGTAACATAGACAACTAAAACCTTGAAATGAATTTAACTATTCACACTTGATGACACCTTCTAGCTTAAGTAAATGAGATCCCTAGTTTGATATTTATCATCAAAACCTATATGCTTAATGGAATTGTCGTGAACCTGGCAAATAGGAACAATATGGCCAAACATTATCTAGAGTATGTGGTTCCCTTCAAGGTTTTGAAATCATGTATGTAGTAAATAGAATGTGTTATCTTAAGGTAGTACTCCTTGGGAACCAACATTAATCTTAGTGTAAAATCCTCTTGGACCAACATGTATGTTTAGTGGAGAAGACCACCAACTAACCTTGACAGTCACCCTTAAGAGTTGGGATTATAATTGAACTCGGTACTCAATATCTTTTACCGTTGGGCTTAATGGTCCAATACTAAGGGTTAATTGTGAAACTTAGCAACTTATTAAGTTACGATTAGTTGGCGAAAATTTAACCATAAGATGACGTGGTTAGAGAAAGGTGAACTTTAGATCGTCCATATAATGTGTATAAACCATCTCTTGGGTCGAGGGACAAGTTTCTTGACGTGTGATACCTAAGGTCAACCGTAATCCTTTAAATGAAGGAGTATTCCCTCTTGTTCTCCACTTTTTATAATGTGTGATGAATGTACGTTGTGAAACTAGGTGACCATGTTCTTGAGGAAATTCCCTAGGACGACAGCTAGTAGGCTCATGAGCATGCAAATGTCCCTATAAATAAATGGGTTACAATTTTTTTTTTAAAAAGGTAATTAAATCAAATTAAGTGAAACTATTTAAGATGAATTAAAATGATTCAAGTGGATCTGATGTTTTAGTTACCTACACATGAGAATACTGAGTGTGAATTCCCTTTTAACCCCTCTCATCTAGTGTGTTCAGCTTGCCAAGATTTATTGAATGTGCCTAGAGTTACAAGATGATTTTGGAGATAAGGGTGTTCAATCACTCTAGTTGTGACCTTAGTAAGGTGTTTAGAATTTATAATCAAATGTTATTATTAAAAGAATGTGACATCTATATACTCTTGAGTCAATAAACTTCCTTTGCTTCATGAGAACCTCCCTTGTTACAACTAAGATAAATGGAAAATCCAATCGAACATGTAACTTAGAAAATGAATCCTTGGGACAAACACTAAAAGGATCATGTATGTACATATGTTCATACCAACAACCAGGGTACATCATTTTGGTGTGATGAGGGAAATAAGAAAAATTATATGTGATTACTACAAGTGAAATGTTAAAAAAAGTAAAGATAATGGATTCTAGTTATAAAATAATTGATAAGTGATTTCCAAGAAAATAAGGTAAATAACGAAACATGAATGTAATAAATATGTAAACCAAGAAAGTGTTTTCATTGATTGTGCCCATACAGGATTCATAATGTAGTTGAATTGTTATTGTTGTGTTTTGTCAGAAAAAAAAAAAGTGGCCTTGATGTGCATCACACGTTTTCATATTGCCTATGTGGGTTAGTGTCCATTCAAAAAGATCATGTGTTGTGTGTTGGCATAAGTGATCCCCGGTAGCGTCGTGTGAACTACAATGTAAGTCAAAAAAAAAATTACTCTGGTATTTTTTAGTGTTGTATTTTTGTGTAATTTGTGGGCGTTATAAGAGACATCATAAACCATGTCAACCTAAACATGCCCATCCATAATTGTTCATTTTTAAATGATCAACTTTCCAATCTAGTTGAATCCATATGGGTATCACATGTTAGGTTGAATACTATGTGCAATATGAGGCCACTTCAAAGTAATGAAAAATTATGAAAATGTAGGAAATGTAAAAGTTAGTGTCTTAAAGCTATTTGACGTCACATATTGGCTTTTGCAAATGTGAAACACCTAGGATTTTAGAATTAAGGTCCTTATAATCATTCAAAATAGAATAAGAAATTGTACATTGTTATCACATCGCCATACAAATTTATGCACTAGGGACCAAACCATCCCATGTTTACATAATTTTTTAATGGATATATTACTACATATTTTTACAATCCACTTATATAAAAGAAGAACTTCCAAATCAATTTTAGCCTATACAGTCAATCCACACTTGTGGATCAATTCCATAATTTTGTAATCAACTTGGTGCATCTAATTCCTCTTTCTTAGCAATCATTTTCATGCTTTATCTATCCATTTTATAATGATGGTATATTATAATTTATGAATTGATGTTTATTAATAAATATAAATATACCTCCAATTTCTAACTCTTTTACCATTGAGTAAATAAGAAGGCCTAACCCATATCCTCTTATTTTTTAAAATTAGGGCTCGATCAATTTATTTTTCTAAAATTATTTGATCCATGATTTTACTAATAGTTTGGTTTCTTTTATTATATTATAAGTTCTATAGTTGTATTTTATATGCTCTTATGATTTTATGTTATTGTATTCTTCTTTATATGTTTTATCTATGTGATTATATTCTTCTTGATATGTTTTATCTATTTGATTGTATTCTCTATTCTCTATCTTTCCTATAACATTGTATCCTCTAAATTGTATTTTCACTATAATATTGTCAGCTCCATGCACTATTTTCTCAATGACATTATATTATGCATATTGTTTTTCTCTATGAACTACTTTATTTAAACTATTATATACTTTATGCTCAATTTTCTCACATGCTATTATTTACTCTATGTATTTATTCCTCACTCTTTTTCTTCTTTATGTTCAATTGCATGTGGTTATTGTCAGCCATATTTCCTCCTCATTTATATATATATATATAATGGCATGTTGTTAGATCACATCTTGTTTGAGCAAAGTTTTTAGACATCAATTGCACACGACATACATTTTTTAGAAAAACATTGTCTAGAATACATGATTTAAGGAAACTATAGTGCCCACTTCCCTTCGAAACTTTTGATATTGATCATGATACTGCTGACTATATTATGGACATTATTATAGTTTTGATTTAGTATGGTGTTAGATGTCAGATCATGGATTATTGTTGACTCTGATTCATATATGATGCATGATCATTGATGATTGTTAGAGACATTTTATATAGATGTTGACATGTTTTTGGACATGGTTATATATATATATATATATATATATATATATATATATATGGATGTTGTTAGGACATGTGATATTTGGATATATTGAGTAGACTGAGAAAATTGAATTTAAAATTGATGATTATATAGTTGCTGATGAAATTGTAAGTGATATTGTTGATTGTCTGGATGTTGTTGTGATTCATATATATATATTGATGATTTTGAAATTATATTATATTCATTTAGATGTTCTGATATGGCCACAAGGCCAAAGGGGTATTTGTATTGTGTAGGTTAAAAATATCACAACAAACATTGGGGGATTGGAGACCAACCACATTGGAATTCTAGATGAATTCAACAAGGTCACCATGGAAACTTGTATTGTTCGTGTGTGTGTGTTTGATTGTTATGGATTCCCATTGGGGGGATCACCTTTAAATGTGACCAAGGGTTATGTGTATTTATTTATTTGGTTCCTTTTTATTGATGTTTGTATGTGTTTACTAAGTGATGTGTTTACCCCTTTCATTATTTATTAATTGTGGTAAATTAATGTGAGTAAACATGTTGTTAAAATTAATTAATCAAATTGAGACATAAGAAAGTAATTATTAGAGTTGTTGGTCTAAAATTAAAGTGTTGTAAGAAATCTGTAAGTGATGTGTAAATTAATTTTGGAGTATGAAACACTCCACCTCCTTTTGAAATTTGAATTTGTCCTTGGAGGCTGATTTTGGAAGCTTATGGGACAAGTTAAACTTGTCCCATACCTCTTAAATTTGCATGCCAACCTTACCTATGGTTGGAGGGTTTAAATCTAGCCTTCATTATGCATTTTTGTAAGTCAAGTTGTATGCTTTTATTTCACTTTCTTACATATTTTCAATTTCAGTCCTTATGAGGAGTGGGTTTGATTTGAGTGTGTAAGTAAAACTATCATTTATTCACCTACTTATTTATTGTGCCTTGGAGATTAAAGTTGACTTATGAGTTGGAGTTGAGGATGTGTGATGTGGCATCCCACATGGATCCACCTCATCTTCTTCTCTTTCCTCTTCTATATATTCGAATTCCTTGGCTTATTTTTGGGGGTTTTTATTTTCTTCATTTTTGGTGACTTGCTTTGGGTTTTTGGAGCTCTTGACAAATTTGGATAAATTTAGATATTGTTGCATACTTGTTGATTTTTGATCTCTTGGTTTGTGTTGCATTGGAGATCTTATTGTCTTGAACTTGGAACAAACTCCATCATGGAGAGGTAAGAGCTTAGCTCTTGGAAATACTCTCCTTTTATTTGTATGCATATGTGAATGGTTGAATGTTTGAATGTGTTGTTTTATTTGTTGGTTGGTTGGGTAGATGGCCTAGGGATGGTGTAGGAGAAAACTATGGGGAATTTTTTGGGAGGCATAAGTGTTTTGGGGAGGTATAAGTGTGGAGGGAGTTGGGATTTGGGTTCCACCTTACAAAGAAATATCTTGCATTTCTTTACTCGTTATGGGGTGCCATGATAAGAGGTTGGGGAGGCATAAGGAAATGTGAGGAATAAGGGGTACTTGGGGGAGGCATAAGGGCATGTCAGGGATTTGAAATGATATATATTTTAGGTGGTTTGTTCTCAGGTGGTGATACCCATTTACCCTTTGGGAGGCATAAGTAGCATCCCCCATAGTTTCTTGCTCCTTTGGTCTTGCATGATGAAGCCTGAGTGTTGTTTGTTGTTTTGTTCTGTGGTGGAAAACTGTAGTTTTGTTTTGGATTGTGTTTTGAATGAGAAATTTTCTTTGTGTTGTGGAAGCCTATTGTTGCCATGAGTTGAAAAAACATTTCTTATTGCAATGCGGTTGGGGATCGGGGGTCAATGAAGAAGGATGGCTTCTCCTTTTTCATTGGATGTCTTAGTTGGGTGGAGAGTTTTGCCTTTCCCCTGTTCTATTGTGACCAAATTGGAGAATGATGGAAATTCATACTGCTATTCTGGAACTGGGAAAGAAGACAAGTTTGACAGTCCTTGCTGAGATCAATTCTTAATGTAACCTTTTCCCACTTGAAGTGGATGATATTTGTATATTATTGTGATGGAAAGATGGTCTTGTATGGGCTATGAAAGTTGTAAATTGAATTGTGAAAGAGATATACTCTATTTTTATGCTTTTGAAAGAATGTGAAGAAATCATATTCTGTATATTGTAATTGAGGAATGAAAGAATAAATTGTAAATGTATTCTTTGAATTAATAAAGGGTTGTTTTACTTTACTCAAATGGAATTATTGGGTATTGAAATATGATTGTTGAATGTATTTTGAAATTTTTTTGGATGGATGAAAAAGTGAATACATATGGAGAAATGTCATAATACTCTATTTTTTTTAATAAATGTTTTAGAAATCATAATTGTAATTTGGATCATTTGAATACTTTGCTTGAGTCAACTTAGTATGTTAGATTGGGTTGGAATGAATTCATAGTTTAAAGTTGGAAAATGAAAATAAATCTATTCGAATTTGAGCTATGTTACATAACTTTCATACTGGGAATTATTAATTGGAAATTGAACAGAATGACCCTGCAACATCAAAAAGAAAAAATGAAATATCAAATTTTATTTGTAAGGTCAAAACGACACCAAACATACCAAAATACTTATGAAAATTTTATAGAACCTTTCAAATTGGGCAAAGGAAAAAATGCAGACTTCTTGATGTATAAAATTGATAAATTTCGAATGCAAATAAATCAAGAAGACTTAACCTTGCAATCTATCCTAAAATCTTCCAATTAAAATCCTCCATGCCTATTTGGCAAGTGGAAAAGGAATTAACGACAAATTTGAACAAAATTGATAAGTTAAAAATACCAGTTCACTTTCTAAGTGAAAAAAAGACGTTTTCTCAAAATTGACCCTTTAAAGTTTATCAAAATCAAATTCCTAATGTTTCTGTGAAAAGAGGATGTTGAGATACTTCTAGAAAGTCCTCATTTGCCAAAAAATAAGTTCCCAATCAAAATTTATGGTCTTTTGAATTTTTTACTTCATTTCGGGCTCAAAATAATCTAACTGTCAAATTTTAAATGAATAAAATATTCTTGGGCGGACCCACGGGCTAAAAAAAATTTTTTTCCCCAAAAGGTGAAAATTCATGAAGTTTCTTGTCACTTTGCTAATCCGCAAGCATTCATTTTGTCTAAAAATGATCTAAGTTCAAAAAATTAATTTGGCAATTTTTCCTCTGCGGCCCCTGCCGCCCCGCAGCAAATCATTGATTGACGCATGGCTTCATTGGGAATCGACGAAGGCTCGGATCAATTTTAACCTTAAGTGCTTTCAAAAATAAATTTGGAAAAAATTGTAAGTTTTCCCCGCAGTCCTATCGGCCCACAGGTATTCAGGTGCTGCCATGTTGCTTCACGAGGCATCAACAGAGGAGCGGATCTTTTTAAGCCTTAACGCTTCAGAAAAAAATTGGGCAAAATTTTCAAATTATCCCCACCAGCCCACCAAACCGCATCTAATGGTTGGTTGACACATGGCATCTTCTTGCATCGACGGAGGCATGGGTTCCTTTTGACCTTTTTTCCCTTCCTTTTGAATAGTCAAATTTTCCAAATGTTTCCCACCAACCTGCTGACCCGCAGCCAATAAGGAGCTGCCACGTGGCCTCCTTGGGCATCGGCGGAGGTGTGGGTGTAAAATTAACTTTGTCCCAAAAGGGTAAAAGCGTTAAATGCCTTCCCCGCTCCGTCGGCCCGTGTCTGGAAAAAAATTTCTTCCCCACTCTACCGATCCGCTTTTCTCCTCCAGGTGAATTTTCTCTCCAAATTCCGCAGGCCCGAGTTGGGAAAAAATTTCCTCCCCAAGCCCGCAAGCCCGCTCTTGGGAAAATTTTCACCCCAAGTTCCATCGGTCCATAACTTGAGAAATATGAGGATTTAAGAGGACTTCTTTATATCACCGGAAAGGTGAGGAAATTCCCTATCTAAGGAGAATGTTTTTAGGAAGTTTTAATTGCGTTAATCATGGAAAAAATAAAATTAAATCTTTATCCGAGTTCTAGGAGTGGGTAAGTAAGAATTTACTTTGATGATTTTAAATATGTATTCTTTTCCCCCACTGTAATTAAACCTTGCTCTTGTCTTAGATCTTGTGGAATTAAATACCTTGGGTATTTAATTGTTTTGGTCCCTTAACCCTAAAATTTTATTTAGGAAATATTTAGCTAAAGGGTGAGTAGTTGGGGGACCAAAAGGGGGTCTTAAGTGGACGCATTTTTTTGAAAAAAAAAAAACTTCAACTTGTACGAGTTTTTCAAAATAGTTACACTCAAAATTGGAAGATGTTGTAGAAATATGAATCATAGCATTTTGAGTCTAGTTTCTAAGCTACTAAATTTTATTGAAAATGGATAACTTTAAGTGGGTCAAACAACTAAAATACCAACAGATGCTCCTATTTTTGTTAAAAAATATAATAGAGTGACTTTCGTGCCCCCCACCATTTTTGGAGCACCATTTAGTATTTTTGAAAACCCTTTGGTAGAAAGATAACTAGGAGCATCTAGTTTGGGCTCCATTTTTTTTAGATTTTTTTAGCGAATATTTTTTTATTTATGATTTTTCTAGTTAAATAAATTTTATGTTTTGAAAAATAACGAAGCTCTGACCATGCGCCCCCCCCCCCTAACTACCTCAAAAAATATCGAAAATTAGAAATTTGTTTTTTTGAATATGTATAGAATTATGCCTAGTTTTGGCCTAGTATAATTTTTTTTAATTTCGATCACCCAAAAAAAAGATACACCATGAAAGATAGACATATTTACACTTCAAAAAATAGCTATAAAAAGGCATAGTTAGAAAATAAATAATATGGAAACCTTATATTAGTCAGAAAATTTGAAAAATTATATTTTTAGAAAGAAGAGACTTTGCTCTACGTCGTGGTATAATTTTTTTAAAATGGATCGATTGTTTTATTTTGATTTATCATAGAGGAAGTGTCATTTTTACTTTTTCTTGTAAAAACTCGTTGTTTGTTGTGTTTGTGCAGGTCCATGCCATGGGCTTGGGGATCCAAACCAGATCCCAAGCCTTGAGGCATGGCTTAGGAAAAGAGAAAACGCAAAACGTGTACGTGTACATGTTTTCTCTTTTTTATATATTGTGGCCCCCCAAGATCCCTTTCATCTCTTTCACGGGAATTCTGTAAAGATTTTTTTTGTCTGCAATATTCTCTACATTCTTGCACGATTTTTTAGTATTTCATTTTGTCCCCTACCCCACTAGTTGATTTTTTCTAATCATGAGTGATAAACAGTCGAGCTAAGGACAAGAGGAAATTCAAGAATAAGACACCTAAGCAATTGGAAGAGAAGAGAATAAAGAAATTGAAGAGAATGCAAAAACTTCGAGCAGGGCAAGGTACATCCGCTATATCAAATGTAGCTAATGTATTAGAAAATTGGGATGAAATACATAATGAAAATGTAGAGAATAATGATTTTTCAATGAATAATGATTTTGTAATGAATAATGATATTGAATTGAATGATAATGTTGGTATGGATGAAGAAATTGATATGAATCCAATTGTTGAACCCTTACTTGAGAATCCAAATGTTAACCCCAAAATTTGTATGAAAACACTGAATGAAGAAAGTAACCTTGTAAACGAATCTTCACCTCTAAGAACACCTCCTTCCATTTTGCAAAGAAAACCAATTCACTTAATTGAAATTGATGAAAACATTATAAAACCAATGCCTAACAAAATGTCTAAAAGAAATGCGAGAAGAAAAGCTAGTGGAATTTCGGGATAATTACTTTGAGAATTTAAATGACACACAAAGATGTCAATTATTTTTTTCATTGATGAAATTAATTAAGATGAGACCTATAATGAAGACCCTGGGGTTAAGAACATCTAATGTTGTTGATCAAAATGCGTCAATTGTTGAAAACATACATAAAGCATACCAAACTGTAGGTGGCAAAAGACACACCAAAGATAGTAATGCTACACGGACGTGCACTAACTAATTGTATAGTAAGTGATAAAACAGTTAATAAATGCTTGATTATAAAAACAAGCAGTGCTTTGAAGCTAAATAGAAAAAACACTAATGAAAGCAATAGAGAGACATAAACGTCTTGAGTTAGTCAATAACACTGACTATTGGGCTTTCTCTAGCAAGAATTCCATGAAAAGACAAGAATACATTTGATATTCTAAAAGAATTAATTGTAAAATTTTGGAATGAGAACACAAGGGTGTCACTGAATAGAAGAGATACAGTAAAAATAAGAATAGGTTCTCGTAATCGTGAATTGTGTGCAAAACATTTCTTAGATATGAATCAAACAGAATTTTTCTCTAAGTTTAAAAATGAAAAATCCACAAATTAACATTAGCCAAAGATTCTTTGAAATGAGAAAACCCTTTTATGTGAAAATCAATCACTCACGTACCACTTGTTGTTGCAGGCATCATGTTGAATTTTCAATGCATTATGATGTTTTTTGTCAAATACGTAGTGTTTTGCATACTGACATCATGTTGCAGGAGTGTGGAATAAATGTCCCACAAAAATCTTCAAGGGAATTTATTCCGACAATATTTTGTGAAAAATCAACAAGACAATTTTTTTATAACAAAGCATGTTTGGATGGAATGTGCAATGTATGTGGTGGCTTGTCAAATCTAAACATTTGTATCCACGAGGAGAGTACATATTCAATAGGAAAATAATTGGTTGATTTCACCAAATATAAATCGGTGGCATATCAATTAAAAGATGGAAAATAATCTAAGAGGTGTGAGCTTGTTACAAAACAATTACCTGTATTAGAATATATGGTCAAATTCAGAGAGGAAATTTTTATGAGTATGCAAGGCACACACATAGAGCTCGATGGTTGGATGAAAAATTCAAGTTAAGAAACGACACATTCCCACTTGGTACTATTGTTTCAGTAGTTGAATTCGTCAGAGAATTACACATTGCAGCCACAAATGGAGGTTCAGTCTCAATATTATAACTTAGTCAAGTTTCTATTTTCGTGCATATAACATTCATGCACTCTCCTAAAAGTACTGAGCAAGATCAAAAAATATTAAGAGAGTATCATTTCTACATCAGTGATGATCGAACACATTCTACAGAATATGTACAAGGGTGTTTCTAGGTGTTTTATGCGAACTTGAATGAGAGGAACATTAGTTTCAATCAACATTACATTTGGTTGGACAACTGCACATCACAATACAAGAATGCATAGGATGTTTTATTGGCTAAGCAGGATTCACAAAGAAACAAATGTACAACATATCTAGATTTTTATTGAGGCAGGGCATGGAAAAGGAGAGCATGATGGTGTAGGAGCATGTGTGAAAAGAACACTTGCAAGAGAAGAGTTAAAGTTCAAGGATGGTGCTAAATTTATAGATGCAAAAAATCATTGTTGATTGGTGTGTCAAGAATATGGGCCATGAATCTCAAGAGAGATCAATGGTTTGTAGATATTTTTGGTTGATAGAGCAACAACATCTGAAAAACTTTGAAGATTGTATGATAGTTACAGGATCAAGTGATATGCACTCATTCCATAGTTCAAATGCAAATGCTTGGACTATTTATACTAGGTGCATGACATGTTTTTGTATATCATGCATTGATTTTACATGGAATGAATGTGAGTCACAATAGTGGGTGGATGAATGGACTTGTAGAACTCTAATTCCACTCAACACACATCAAGTTCCACGAGCATTACAACTTGTAGGGTCTTCAGATCAAATGACAACATCACCTGACTTTGACCAAGTCTCTGATTTAGTGCAACAAGGTACATACATATATGTACATGCCATGTTTTATATTTATAAATTATTAAATGGCCAACTCTTAATGTATTTATAAATTGACTGAACAGTTTTACTTTGTGATACATAGGGTACATTTTTGTAATTATTGCGATAGAATTTAACGAAGAGGGAACAAACTATTTCTTATCTCATTGTGTAGAGGGGAAAAAATATGACTTCCACAGTCATTGATGGTGAAGACCTTGAGTATCCCACTGGGTCAGTGGTAGTCACTGGAACTTGGCTTCGACGATATCCTATCAAAAAATAAAACATTTGGTTCTTTGAAGACTATGAAGTACATCGGAAGATACTTCATTATTCACATTTGGTTCTTGCAACAAATATTAAATTGATCAAATATCGAGGTCGGCCATCAAACAAAAATTTGTGGAAGGTTCATGAATCAGATCATGAAGCAATTCTTTCTACTGTCAAGAATAGATTTGATCCTTGCGATTCATTGGATTAAATTTGCAAAGGTATGTTCTTCATGAATTTAATTTGAATATTTAGTTAAATGATTTTGTTTAAATTTTGTATAATTTAAAATTCTATTTAATTGTTTACTAACATATGTATGTAGGTTAGTGGTGCCAAAAAAGCTTCCACCTTCACGTGGTTGGCACTGTCAGTAGAGAATTTATTATTCTCGAAGCCAAGTGAAGCTAAGAAAAATTAAATATTAGAAAGGAACAACAAACAGAAATTCTCATTTCACCACCTATATTGTAAAAATATCTTATTAAAATTCTCATTTCACCACCTATATTGTATGAACCACCTATATTATTCAGGTGATTAGCAATGGGAAACCTTACACTTACTTAGTTTGAATGGAGACAGAGAAAACCGTGAGAGGATTTCATAGAGGGCCCCGATGTGTAGCTCTCAGAATTTGATGCAACGTCTCTAGGTGCCATGGAGTCCAATAAATCACCTGTCGAAGATATGGCGTGACTGGGCCTCAGGGCTCTTAAGCGACTATGCCTTAACAGGGTAGCCCAAAAACACGAGGAGGTTAGGGAACCAAAATAAATCCTCCAGTAGTATTCACCAGGCCACCCCAATGTGTTGGCGTAGTTGGTTCGGTCCCATGAGCTTCCGTTTGCAAACTATAGCCTCTGACAACACTACACTGACTCAGACTGCACTATTTCTCATGTTTGTAAACAATAACACAGTGAGAGAACCGAATGGAGATGGAGAAAACCATGAGATAATTTTATAAAGGGCCTTGACATGCAACTCTCAGATCTGATGAGACATCTCTAGGTACCACGGAGTCTAAGAAATCACCCGTCGAAGATATGGCGTGTTTGAGCCTCAAGGCTCTTAAGGGACTACGACCCGGACGGGGTAGCTCGAAAGCATAGAGAGCATAGAGAACCAAAACGAATTCTCCACTAGCATTCACCAGGCCACCCTAACATGTTTACGTAGTTGGTTTGGTCCCACAAGCTTCCGTTTGCAAACTACAGCCTCTGACAGCCCTACACTGACTTAGACTACACTATTTCTTGCGTTTGCAAACAATAGCACAACGAGAGAACCAGATGGAATTGGAGACAACCACGAGAGGTTTTCATAGAGGTCCCCTAACGTGGAGGTCTTGGATCTGACGAGACATCTCTAGGTGCCACGGAGTCTGAGAAATCACCTGTCGAAGATATGGCGTGATTGGGCCTCAGGGCTCTTAAGCGACTACGCCCGGACGAGGTAGCCCGAAAGCACGAGGAGTGTAGGGAACAAAAAGGAATCATCCACTAGCATTCACCAGGCCACCACAATGTGTTGGCATAGTTGGTTCGGTCCCATGAGCTTCCGTTTGCAAACTACAGCCTCTGGCATCCCTATACTGACTCAGACTACACTATTTCTCGCATTTGCAAACAATAGCACAACGAGAGAACCAAATGGAGATGGAGAAAACCATGAGATAATTTCGTAGAGGGCTTCAACATAGAGCTCTTAGATCTAACGAGATGTCTCTAGGTGCCACAGAGTCTAAGAAATCACATGTCGAAGATATGGTGTGTTTGGGCCTCAGGGCTCTTAAGGGACTACACCCGGACGAGGTAGCCCGAAATCACGAGCAGTGTAGGGAACAAAAAAAAAATCCTCCACTAGTGTTCATCAGGCCATATGGATGTGTTTGGCCCAGACGGTTTGGTCCCACAAGCTACCGTTTGTAAAATACAGCATCTAGCAGCCTTACACTGACTTAGACTACACTATTTTGCGCGTTTACAAACAATAGGAAAGCGAGAGAATTAGATGGAGACGGAGAAAACCATGAGATTATTTTGTATAGGGAATGAACATGGAGGTTTTGGATCCAATGATACATATCTAGGTGCCACGGAGTCTGTGAAATCACATGTCAAAGATATAAGGTGTTTTGGTCTCAGGGCTCTTAAGAGACTACACCTGAACGAGGTAGCCCGAAAGAACAGGGAGCGTAGGGAACCAAAAAAAAACCTCCAGTAGCATTCTCCTAGCCACCCTGACATGTTGACGTAGTTGGTTTGGTCCCATGAACTTTTTTTTGCAAAATACAGCCATCTAGCAGCCTTACACTGACTCAAACTGCATTATTTTGCGTGTTTGTAAGAAATAGGATATCGAGAGAACCAGATGGAGATGGAGAAAACCGCAAGAGGATTTCATAGAGGGATTCAACTTAGAGCTCTTCAGGATCTGAAGAG
This sequence comes from Taxus chinensis, assembly GCA_019776745.2. Taxonomy (NCBI): domain Eukaryota; kingdom Viridiplantae; phylum Streptophyta; class Pinopsida; order Cupressales; family Taxaceae; genus Taxus; species Taxus chinensis. Next base: position 812,638,279 of record CM034147.1, read on the forward strand.
ATACAGCTCTAGTTTCCACGGAATCCAGAGAAATCACCTGTCGAAAATATGTCATTATTGGGCCTCTAGGGCTCTTAAGCGACTACGCCCAAACGAGGTAGTCTGAAAGCATGGGGAGCTGTAGGTGAAAGAAAATGAATGCTCCAATAGCATTCACCTAGCAACCCCAACATGTTGGCATAGTTGGTTTGGTCCCACGAACTTACATTTGTAAACTACAACTGCCTCTGGCATCCCTACAATGACTCAAACTGCACTATTTCACGCATTTGTAAACAATAGCATACACGAGAGAACCGGATGGAGATGGAGAAACCCGCGAGAGGATTTCATATAGGCACCCCGAGATGGAGGTCTCATAATCTGACAAGACATCTCTAGGTGCCACGAAGTCTGAGAAATCACCCGTCGAAGATATAGTGTGATTGGGCCTCAGGGCTCTTAAGCGACTAAGCCCAGATGAGGTAGCCCGAAAGCACGGGGAGCATAGGGAACCAAAAAAAATCCTCCAATATACATTCACCAATCCACCCTGATGTTTTGGCCTAGTTGGTTCAGTCCCACGAACTTCTGTTCGCAAACTACCACCTCTGGCAGCCCTACACTAACTCAAACTGCACTATTTCCTACATTTGTAAACAATAGCACAGCGAGAGAACCGCATTGAGATGGATAAAATCATGAGAGGATTTCATAGAGGGCCCCAACATGGAGGTCTCGAATCTGACGAGACATCTCTAGGTGCCACAGAGTCTGAGAAATCACCTGTCGAAGATATGGCGTGATTGGGCCTCAGGGCTCTTAAGCGACTACACCCAAACTGTTAGGAATTATTATTTAAATTGTGTAGATAATAATTACATTTGGCAATTATTATTATATTATTAATTTTTTATTTAGTTGTTATATAAAACAACTAATAATGAATGTGTGTTGAGTTGTTTGGTTGTTACAAACAACTCACGAGATTAGTATTTTTTAGTAGAGTAGTTTCCTTATTTATAAGAAACTATGTGCCTATATATTTGTAAGTGCATCCTATGTAATTGATCTGGAATGAATAAAATATAATATCATTATTCCGTGTATAAATGTAAACAGTTTTATTGTCTAAATCTGTGGCATTTATTATATTTGGTATCAGAGAAAACAGGTTCTTGAGATTGCTTCGGGTAGAAACATTTCTATTCATGCACAATTATCAGATGGCTCCATGTCTGTGACGTCTCCTTCAAGCATTCATTTGTGAAATTTGGCCAAAATGTTGTGCCAAGGAAAGATAATAGAGGCGCTGTCATTACTTTCCGTCATGAATCAAAGATCTAGGCGCTTGTGATTTCCAACATATTTTATTACTCTTGACAGTTGAGTATAAATATTTGCGTGTATCCTCTGATGTCATTTCTATAGTCTGAGCAAAAACAATTCTGCATCAAATCACATACCTCCAAAATGGGTGTAGACTTTGATATTCAATTTGTCCAGATATCTACATGGAAATTGCTTTGCATTGAAAAAATTGATCAATGCATTTTGTGGAATAGATATCCATGATGACTGCATTTATTTAGCTCAAGTCAGTACTAATCTCACGCCCTCATCTAACACCGCCAATGATTATTTGAATCTATTCCATACTGTCTGCAAGCTTCAGATGGATGGTGTGTCACCACTACATATTCAGACCTATTTATGGATAGTGAAAACCACTTGCCCATTATTGTTGCGTTGACATCTATTTCATTGAAATTTGACACATTCACACGTGGTTTTTTGCATTGTTTTCTATAATCACTCTTATGGAGATCTGTGTGGGTATTGTTGTGGGAGGATAATTGATTATTCCATAGTCCATGATTTCATTTGAATCCCCAGCTGCTCCGCATGTGACCGCATTCATATACTTGGCTGTATTAAAACAGAATCAGCTCCATACGGCCATTCATCATCACATTGGTTGGCTCGAACAACACGAACGAGGTAGCCTGAAAGCACGGGGAGCATAGGGAACCAAAACGAATGCTCCACTATCATTCACCTGTCCACCCCAATGTGTTGGAATAGTTGGTTCAGTCCCACGAACTTCCGTTTGAAAACTACAGCCTCTGGAAGCCCTACACTGACTCAAACTACACTATTTCACGCACGTTTACAAACAATAACAAAATCGAGAGAATTGGATGGAGACGGAGAAAACCATGAGAATATTTTCATATAGGGATTCAACATGGATCTATAAGATCTAACGAGATGTCTCTAAGTGTCACGGAGTCTGAGAAATCACCCATCAAAGATATGGCATGTTTGGGCCTCAGGGCTCTTAAGGGACTACGCCCGAACAAGGTAGCTCAAAAGCACGGGGAGCGTAGGAACTGAAACAAAATGAAGCCTCCACTAGTGTTCAACTTTCAAAGCCAACATGATGTGTTGGGTAGTTGGTTTCGGTCCCATGAGCTTCCATTTGTCAAACTACAGCCTCTGACAACCTTATACTGACTCAAACTGTACTATTTCACGCGTTTACAAACAATAGCACAGTGAGAGAACCAAATGGAGATGGAAAAAATAACAAGAGGATTTCATTAGAGGGATTCAACGTGGAGCTCTCAAATCTGATGAGACATCTCTAGGTGCCATGGAGTCTGAGAAATCACCTATTGAATGATATGGCGTGTTTGCACCTCAAGGCTCTTAAGGGACTACGCCCAGAATGAGGTAGCCCGGAAGCACGGGGAGCATAGGGAACCAAAACGAATGCTCCACTAGCATTCACCTGGCCACCCCGATGTGTTGGCGTAGTTGGTTTGGTCCCATGAAGTTCTGTTTACAAACTACAACCTCTAGACAGCGCTATACTAACTCAAACTACACTATTTCCCGTGTTTACAAACAATAGCACAACAAGAGAACCTGGATGGAGACGGAGAAAACCGTGAGAGGATTTCATAGAGGGATTCAACATGGACCTATCAAATCTAACGAGAATGTATCTAAGTGCCACAGAGTCCAAGAAATAACTCATCGAAGATATGGTGTGTTTGGGCCTCAAGGCTCTTAAAGGACTACACCTAGACGAGGTAGCCCAAAAGCACGGGGAGCGTAGGGAACAAAAATGAATGCTCCACTAGTGTTCACCTGGCCACCTTGATGTGTTGGCCTAGTTGGTTCATGGTCCCATGAACTCTCCATTCACAAACTACAGCCTTTGACAGCCCTATACGCTGACTCAAATTGCACTATTTCATGCGTTTGCAAACAATATCATAGGCAGAGAACCGGATGGAGATGGAGAAAACCATGTAAGATTATTTCATATCGGGCTTCAACATGGAGCTCTTGGATTTTAGCGAGACATATCTAGGTGCCATGAGAGTCTGAGAAATCACCCGTCAAATATATGGCGTGATTAGGCTTAAGGGCTCTTAAGCGACTACGCCTGAACGAGGTAGCCCGAAAGCATGGGGAGCATAGGGAACCAAAATGAATGTTCCACTAGCATTCACCTTAGCCACCTTGATGTGTTGTCGTATTTGGTTCAGTCCCATGAACTTCCGTTTACAATCTACAGCCTCTAATAGCTCTACACTGACTCAAACTGCACTATTTCGCGCATTTGCAAACAATAGCACAACGAGAGAACTGGATGGAGATGGAGAAAACCACGAGAGGCTTTCATAGAGGGATTCAACATAGATCTCTTGGATATAATTATACATATCTAGGTGCCACGGAGTCCAAGAAATCACCTGTCGAAGATATGGCATGATTGGGCCTTAGGGCTCTTAAGCGACTACGCCTGAACGAGGTATCCCGAAAGCACCGAGAATGTAGGGAACCAAAAAAAAGCCTCCACTAGTGTTCACCAAGCCACCCTGACGTGTTAGCATAGTTGGTTTGGTCCCATGAACTTTTGTTTGTAAACTACAGCCTCTGGCATCCCTACATTGACTCAAACTGCACTATTTCAGCATGTTTGCAAACAATAACACATCGAGAGAACCAGATGGAGATGGAGAAAACTGCACGAGAGGCTTTCATAGACTACAGAAATCTAACCTAAATAGTTAGATTAATAGACTAAATCTACATTCTATTTCTCACATATAAAATGAATTTCTACCTTCAAAAAATAAACTATGGGTGAATGCTCAATCAAAAAATAAATTACAATTCTAAACGAGTTTCAGGCTCAATTATCAATACTTCATTGCATTTTTTCTTGCCAGTATTCTACTTTTGGAACTACTTGGTTTGATTTGTGAAGTTGAAGTAGCTGGGATTAATAAAAATAATCAACTTAGCATGTTGTCCTTAAGATTATCCATTATTCTATCGACAACATCACATAGATCTTCCATTCCAGTTAAGTTGTGATCCTTCTACGCTTCCGATTTTTCATTTTCTTCCACTCGTATCTTCTCTTTAAGTTCTTCTAGATGTTTTTGGGTAATCAAATTGAATCTTTATGACTTTCAGGAGGAATTTCATCTTAAATCATATTGACATCTTCACCTAATTTTTTTTCTTCACGATGTTCATTGTCATCTAAAGTTGAAGACTGAATATTTATATGCCCTTCGGCTTCTTTTTGGGCACAAAAACCTTTTGTAATGTCCAAAAAAAATCAGGCTCTTCATTCTCTGTTTGATTGAAGATATTCATTCTTTCAAAATGAATAGTTGGAACATTTTTGGTCTCCCCAATAAAACTAAGTTCATAGTCTACATAGTTGCATCCTATGGAAAAATCATTGAACATTGGTGGTTTCCTCTACCCATGCTTTCGGGCTACCCTGTCCAGGCGTAATCACTTAAGAGCCCTGAGGCACAATCACACCATATCTTTGATGGGTGATTTATCTGACTCCATGGCACCTAGAGATGTCTCATCAAATCTGAGACCTCCATGATGGGCCCTCTACGAAGGCCTCTCACGGTTTTCTCCATCTCCATCCGGTTCTCTCATTGTGCTATTGTTTGCAAACGCGAGAAATAGTGCAGTCCGAGTCAGTGTAGGGCTGTCAGACGTTGTAGTTTGAAAATGAAAGTTCATGGGACTGAACCAACCACGCCAACACGTTGGGGTTTCCAAATGAATGCTAGTGGAGCATTTTTTTTTTTCCCTATGTTTCCCGTGCTTTCAGGCTACCTCATCCGGGCATAGTCCCTTAAGAGCCCTGAGGCCCAAATAGGCCATATCTTCGACGAGTGATTTCTCAAACTCTGTGGCACCTAGAGACATCTCATCAGATTCAATAGCTCCATGTTGGGGCACTCTATGAAAGCCTCTTGCGGTTTTTTCCATCTCCATTTGGTTCTCTCGATGTCCTATTGTTTGCAAACGCACGAAATAGTGTAGTCTAAGTTAGTGTAAGGCTGCTAGATGCTGTATTTTGCAAACGGTAGCATGTGGGACTGAACCAACTATGCCAACACATCCAAATGGCTTGGTGAATGCTATTGGAGGTTTTTTTTTGGTTCCCTACGCTCCACGTGCTTTTGGGCTACCTCAATACGGGCGTAGTCTCTTAAGAGCCCTAAGACAAAAACAACTTATATCTTCGACATGTGATTTCTCAGACTCCGTGGCACCTAGATATGTCTCGTCATATTCAAAACCTCCATGTTGAAGCCCTCTATGAAATAATCTCACAGTTTTCTCCTTATCCATTCAGTTCTCTCTCTGTCCTATTGTTTGTAAACACGTGAAATAGTATAGTCTAAGTTAGTGTAAGGTTGTTAGATGCTATATTTTGCAAACGGTAGCTTGTGGAACTGAACTGTCTGGGCCAACACATCCATATGGCCTAGAAAACACTAATGAAGGATTTTTTTTTTGTTCCCTATGCTGCCCGTGCTTTCGGGCTACCTCGTCCAGGTGTAGTCCCTTAAGAGCCTTAAGGCCCAAACACACCATATCTTTGACGAGTGATTTCTCGGACTCCGTGGCACCTAGAGACATCTCGTTAGATCCGAGATCTCAGCATTGAATCCCTCTATGAAATATTCTCGTGGTTTTCTTTCTCTCCATCTGGGTCTCTCGTTGTGCTATTGTTTGTAAACATAAGAAATAGTGCAGTCTGAGTTAGTGTAGGGCTGCCAGAGGCTGTAGTTTGTAAATGAAAGCTCATGGGACTAAACCAACTACACCAACACATCGTGGTGGCTTGGTTAACACTATTGGAGGATTCGTTTTGGTTCCCTACGCTCCCCGTGCTTTCAGGCTACCTCATTTGGGTGTAGTCTCTTAAAAGCCCTAAGACCAAAACACCTTATATCTTCAACATGTGATTTCTCAGACTCCGTGACACCTAGAGATGTCTCATTAGATCCAAAACCTCCATGTTGAATCCCTCTATGAAATCCTCTTGTGGTTTTCTCTATCTCCATCCAATTCTCTCGTTGTCCTATTGTTTGTAAATGCGTGAAATAATGTAGTCTAAGTCAATGTAAGGCTGCTAGATGTTGTATTTTGCAAACGGTAGTTTGTGGGACCAAACCATCTAGGCCAACATGTTTGTATAGCCTGGTGAACACTAGTGGAGACTTTTTTTCATTCCCTACACTGCCCGTGCTTTCGAGCTACCTCATCTGTGCGTAGAACCTTAAGAGCCCTGAGACCAAAACACCTTATATCTTCGACATGTGATTTCTTGGACTCCATGGCACCTAGAGATGTCTCGTCAGATCCAAAACCTCCATGTTGAATCCATATATGAAATCATCTCGTGGTTTTCTCCATCTCCATTTGGTTCTCTCGCTGTCCTATTGTTTGTAAATGCGTGAAATAGTGTAGTCCAAGTCAGTGTAAGGTTGTTAGATGTTGTATTTTGCAAACAGTAGCTTGTGGGACCGAACCGTCTAGGCCAACACATCCATATGGCCTAGTGAACACTAGTGGAGGATTTTTTTGTTCCCAACACTGCCTGTGCTTTCGGGCTACCTCATCCAGGCGTAGTCCCTTAAGAGCCCTGAGACCCCTAACACACCATATCTTCGAAGGGTGATTTCTAAGAATCTGTGGCACCTAGAGATTTCTCATTAGATCTAAGAGCTCCATGTTAAAGCCCTCTATGAAATCCTCTTGCAGTTTTCTCTTTCTCCATCTGGTTCTCTCGTTGTGCTATTGTTTGCAAATGTGAGAAATAGTGCAGTATGAGTCAGTGTATGGTTGCCAGGGGCTGTAGTTTGGAAACGGAAGCTCATGAGACCGAACTAAGTATGCCAACATGTCTTGGTGGCCTAGTGAACACTAGTGGAGGATTCATTTTGGTTCCCTACGTTCCCATGCTTTTGGGCTACCCCGTCTGGGCATAGTCCCTTAAGAGCCCTGAGTCCCAAACACATTATATCTTTGACGGGTGATTTCTTGGACTCCGTGGCACCTAGAGATGTATTTTTAGATCCAAGACCTCCATGTTGGGTCCCTCTATGAAATACTCTTGCAATTTTCTCCGTCTCCATCCGGTTCTCTCGCTGTGTTATTGTTTGCAAACGTGAGAAATAGTGCAGTTTGAGTTAGTACAGGGTTGCCAGAGGCTATAGTTTGCAAACAGAAGCTCATGGGACTAAAAAAACTACGCTAACACGTCGGGGTGGCCTAGTGAACACTAGTTGAGCATTAATTTTGGTTACCTTTGCTCCCCATGATTTTGGGATACCCCGTCTGGGCGTAATCACTTAAGATCCTTGAGGCCCAATCACACCATATCTTCAACGGGTGATTTCTTAGACTCCATGGAACCTAGAGATGTCTCATCAGATCTAAAACCTCCATGTTGAGGCACTCTACAAAATCCTCTCATGGTTTTTTCCTTCTCCATTCAGTTTTCTCGTTGTCATATAGTTTGCAAATGCGTGAAATAGTGCAGTCGGAGTCAATGTAGGGCTGCCAGACATTGTAGTTTATAAACTAAATCTCGTGGGACAAAACTAACTACACCAACATGTCCAAATGGCCTGGTGAAAACTATTGGATACTTTGTTTTAGTTCCCTATGCTCCCCATGCTTTCGAACTACCTCGTCTGGGCATAGTCACTTAAGAGCCCTGAGGCCCAAACACGCCATATCTACGACGGGTGATTTCTCAGACTCCGTGCCACCTAGATATGTCTCGTTAGATCCGAGACCTCCATGTTAGGGCCCTCTATGAAATCCTCTCACGGTTTTCTCCATCTCCATCTAGTTCTTTCACTGTGCTATTGTTTGCAAACGCGTGAAATAGTGCAGTATGAGTCAGTGTAGGGCTACCCCGTTTGGGCGTAGTCACTTAAGAGCCTTGAATGAATAGATTGGCTTAAGAATGAATTTGATAGGGGTATGTCTAAGAACACACGAGAGTTATCAATCAACTAGTAAATCTTTCTTGTTTAGTTCTGGATGGGAGTCAGCTGGCCTACGCCTTAGTGACCTTCCATTCATTGATAATTTATGTTATGATAAACCCATGGATGCTTTCAAAATTTCCTTAAAAAGGATAGGGGTAGTCATCAATCCTAGTGAGGGTGTGATGTGATTTCCAAATAACTTGAAATGCCTGCAGATTTAAAGGTAGTAACATGAATTGGACAGGATTAGACAATCAAGAATCACTAAGTGTCTGAATCAGAATGGCAGTGCATCTGGAGACATTCTCAAGCATTGGAGTAATGTATATAGAGAGACATTCTAAAAATATCAACAGATGAAAGGCATCAAATTATGACGACTGTCGGGTGTTTTAACAGGGGAGAAAACTATGAAGCATAGAAGAATGCAGTAAGTGCATGATAAGATAGGAACCAGTACACAGAGACCATGAGCAAGAAGAAGCTCAAGTAAGGTAAATACACATATACACATTGATAAATTGAATGAAAAATTACTTAGATTAGGTAACTTTTTATATACATACATTATATAAATATTGATTTCCAAAGTTTGATGCATATTATACATTGAAAATGCTAGGACATGTACATCACCAATAAATGAAAAAATAATCCATAATGTCTTAAATAATGTCAAGTGCACATCATATTAGATTCATGCGAAAATAATCTCAGAAATGTAAGGTCTCATACAAAATTATCAAGTTCCAAATAGTATTTTAATGTGCATAATAAATATAAAAATGCCCAAATAGGTCATATACCATCAAGTTCAAATGCCATATAGGCTTACATACAATGCCATGCACATAGGCATACAAAAACAATGTCATGTAAGACATAAATATTTCCTACTCTTGACCTTGCTCGAAGAAGGCCCTCCCTTAGACGAAGATGGAGATCTATGAGATGACTTTGGATCATCTGAGCCCATGCTTCAAGTCCTCTTCCGCTGAATACTCACCTGTGAATGAGCCTGTAAATGCAAACAATGTTTTTTTTGTCAAAACTTAATTTATATATGTTTTCAACATGTATTTAAGACCATGCTAGAATGAAATTATTTACATAAATACACAAACTTACCGCAGGTTGTCGATCACACCGAATTTTCATCTCACGCTCAGATGAGTCATTAGGAGCTCCTGTAGTATGAATGGGGCTACGAAGATGACGAGATGGAGGAGTTTGTGACCTCGAAGTCAAAATGGAGGGGGTTGAAATTCCCTACATACACATAAGATCAAAAAATCTAACATCAGAATTAGTGAAAATAGAGTTAAGTACATGTATCTACATAATGACAATATTTTAACTAATTTTATCAATATAGAACTATTATTTTTACCCCACCACGCCTGTGAATCAAATGAATAGGGCTATGCCCTGTCACAGGTAACTCTTGCATACACACAATGAAGGACATTATTAACATAATTTAATAATTCTACAATGAAAGACATTACTAACATGTAATTTGACATAATATGAATCACATGAGGAATTTAACAAAATTTATGTGTTGTTTGAATACCTAAGTGATTTGTTGCACAGATGAAATCACAACGGCAACACCTTTATCTACTTGTCGCAGAGATGGCAGGGTGTCTAGTGAAGTCAACATCTTTATCAAACGTGTATACCATGTGAGTTAGTGTTATGTTCCACATGTGTAGATTTCACTAACGCCTTGAGGTTTTGGTGTAACGGTTCATTACATTTGGTATCAGAGCCACCACTCAGGTTCGAGTCCCGGCACGGGTAGCTATGTCAGCATTGCAGTGTTCACCCGGGGCTCGTATAGGGCAGGGCAGGATCCCGCTATACGGGCACAAATCTAGCCCGGGGTCCGGGCTACGAAAGCGTGGTGGGATGTTATGATCCTCATGTGCGGATTTCACTAACGCCTTGAGGTTTTGGTGTAACGGTTTGTTACATTTAGATGGACATACAAGAACATACATATATTTGACTTCAAAACTAATATATATATATATATATATATACATGGAAATATATATAAATATACACATGTATGTGAAAAATTTACATAATTAACATTCTAAATTACCTATGTGAAAGTATGTGTATGAATGTTACTCACTGCCTATGATTGGGATGAAGATGTGCCTCCCGCGCGCTGTAATATCAATGCATGTACATGTACAAATACAATTATTTCAAAAATTTAACATATATAAATAAATCAGGTACTCCAAACTTTCTGTAACACACATAACAAAACATAAAAAATTTACCTGCGAAGGTGATGCTGATGAATGTAATCCAAATGTCTCACTCAAAAGGACATCTGAAATAGTGACATTATCGTGTTCACCCCTAGCACCAGGTCCACCAAAATCAGTACCCATGAAAGTATCATCCTCCTCGGGACCCAAACATATGCTACCATCCTACCACATGCCGAGTAAAGATGTGGCCTCATGCTATTACTCCCTAAGGGAATACTATGTGTACCTCCACGAGCATCTGGCTCAGAAATCTCCCTCGTATGTCGAATAAGTGTTGCAGATAGCCCCTTAAGTGCAAGGAGTGTATCAATACTCTACTATCTCCTTCATTGACTGGAGGGACAATCTCAAGGTGAGGGGGATTTTCTGCGGGGACTCTACCATGTTGAATAGGTACACGTTGTGCACCTGGTCGATCCTGTGCAAATCCTTTTCCTTGCAGCCCTAGAAATCTCAGAAATCATAAATAATTTGGGATCTCGTTGAGGATACACTCATAATAGAGTTTCCTCAGAAATTATAGTGGCACCTTATTGTTATTGCAATGTAGAAAATCAAACACGATCCACCATCAGTCCTAAAAATTATATTTAATAAAATTATTATTGCACCAATGGATGGGAAATCGTTTGCATGAAAACAGAATAGGAAAATTAGTGTGGGGGTCCATGAATAAGGTGCATATGATGTTCTTTTGTAATTTATTTTTTCTTTACATCTGCATACGATATTTTTTTGGAATAATAAACGCTATGACCCTCTTTGTAAGATGTCCAACGATCAATTTACCTCATGTATCCACATCAACTTGAGTAACTAATGCCTCCAATTTGTTTGTAAGAGAGGCACGTTGTGGTGGTTTGTAGATTGTGAATCCCTCATTCTTTTGATTAAATCCTCAATTTCAATTTTGTTTTCAACTATGTGGGTTGTTAAATCTTATTGGACTGCCCGGGGGATGTTGAGTAACTATGAGAGGGTTGGGAGGGATGACAAGAGTAACAAGGTTTGGTTGTGGTTGATTCCCTTGGCCTCGAACTGTAACAATGAAAAAATATGTATTCAATTCAAATTATACTATATAATTATCAAATTTCAATGCAATTTTGAGAAAATAATTGTGCCTACCTCTTCTCCATGGTGTCATCAGTCGATTCATATCTTCTCCGGTGATCCATAGAGACGATCGTTTGAGCTTGAGATCCAGTTGAATGACAAAATGTGAGGGCATGATTATAGCTATGGAAATTGCACGTTTGAGGGAGATAGAATGATAGAGGCTCAAGATTCATTTTTTATTTATAGAAGACATAATGCATACGCACTATTGATTTGGTAAATTCCAAAACCTATAAAATTAAAATGTGAGTCATTTTATAATAGAACGCATATGCATTTTTACTTTTTTCAGATTTTTGTCCACTTTTTAGCCCCCCAACTTGGTGCAATTACCCCAATGAAAAATGGATCATTAGGTCAATCGGTTGATTAAATTACTCCATAACACAGATGCAGAGCGTAGGTGTGAGAGCTTATTACACGTGTTGCTTTATGAATGTATGAAGAATTAGATCAATTCGACATTCTAGATAAGCCGAGTTATCAGTCTTGACAGCTTACTCGATAGTGTACATTAACTTATTATCATTTTGTCATAGAAATAACTTGGTTTACACATAGTCTAGTGAGGTGAGATTCGAATTCTCAGTAACACAGGGATAGCTCACATATGGATTTCTTAGACACGACGATAGATTGATATGAAAGGCAAGCCCTAAAGATGAAAAGGATTTAGTAGCTCGATGTATTGAGATCACATTAGTTTACAGCTCACGGTTATGACGGACATTTATAGCCGAGCTCATACTTGTCACGATAGCACAAATGGATTGGAACTCAGTATGGTATCAGCGGAATAGTCAAGAAGAGAGAGGTGCTCGTATTAAACAACACAGGTAATTGGCTCATTGAGTGGGTTTGATTATGGAAGGTATTTGGACATCGATGTCATTCATTGAATGGAGATCCATTAGGTTTCGATTTGTATGTCGATTTACATGCTAATCTATTGTACTCACGATTACACTGTAAAGCAGATGGATTTTTCATAGAGGATAGCAATATATTGAAGTAGAATGGCTGACCCACGAGCTCAGGAGTTTGACAATATTTCAAGGTGATCAATTCATGATTTCGTATCCAACTCAAGTCAAGTACCAGAGTTGAATTTCGGTACATTGGTTATATAGTTCATGAACACAATGAATCGGTGAATTACACCTTAGAACTGGAGTGAGTTAGTTTGTTCAGACTAGAGTGGTCGAGTTGCAACATCCCTCATCTGATAACAAGGGCATATTATGGGCTATTTCTAGTGAATTCTACACAGTATCATAACCTTAGGTGAGTACATGGTGAGTAAGTGTAACGAGGAACTCAGCATCGTGTAATAAGAAATATCATTATGCCAAGTTGCCCAAATGTCGCGAGATGGCTTGAAAAGAGCACACAGCTATGTATCTAGCTTACACACACATTTGTGTGAAGTCTCGTGTGTACCCTATCAGAATGGAGTTACATTTCAGAGGTGTCTTTCAAATAGTTTTCACAAACTTTTTTTATTTTGGTGATTTATAGTTTAGGCTGAAATCCTAATGATTTGGTGGACAGTTCAATATAGTTAATGCTAAACCCGAAATGCTGAAAGCTTTGAAATTTTAGAGTTTTGGATTTTCACGATACTACCTTAGAGGTTTCAAGACGGTTGTAGTTCACCATGATGCAAAGGGTGGTTTAGATTCTGATTACCCAAAAAAGTTTGAGCTCCATACGGAACGAGTCGTTCCTGATTTTTAAGGTAAATATGTGGAGCTAAAATAATACTTGAGGGACGAGTCATGTAAGTTCGGGATCCGTTTTAGAAACACACGTGTCAGCAAGCGACCGGGTCACAAATTTTGTCGAGTTGGTCGCTAAGTTTTATAAGAATTTGTAGATAATTTCATGTTGTTAATCGCCCCATGCATTAACATCACGATTACAAAAATCTAATAGCTACAGATATTTGAATTGGAGTGGTCCCATTAAACCTAAGTGTGCAAAACGAAGATCATATTCATTAGTCGGCGGGTAAACTTTTCAATATAACATGGAGCAAAAAAAGAATGGTTAATGCTGCACTGGTGGTGGAACTGAAGTCTTGAAATAACTTGTGTGAACCAATATTAAAAATTGGTGTGAAATCTATAGTAGGGTCATGAAATTTTTTCAATAAGAAATGGTCAATTCGGAAGGGATTTCCATTTAGACATGGGAGCCATAGTTACCAAGTCAAATGTTAAGAACCCCGAGGTAAACAAATGTTTTACATTAATGAACCCACTAGTCGGGATTAACCATATTTGAACTCTGAAATTATTTAGCAATATAATATTTAATGCATAGGTTTAAAATCCCTAAATTTTTAATTTATGAGAGACATCATGGGAAATTATCATATAACTGAGAGGCAGTTTTACAATGACAACCGCTATATATAATGCAGTGAAAGTTGTTCAATTTTTACTTAGGACAACCACAACTTCCTCCCAGGTTGCCTGTTTTTCACAAAATTACAGTCGTTGGAATCATTATAAGAATGAGATATACACAATGGAATCAGTCAGGAGATGTATTTTCAGAGTTTTTAGTGTTCCAACACATTAGATTTAGTTCATTTTGATGTACCCATAGTGCCTAAGAAGGTGGAGGTGCAATATAAAATAAATAGGAAATTCACTGGTTGACCTATGTCATGCATATAAAATTCTTGCGCTACTTTGTATCAGGATTCTTTCCTAATATTTCTCTCAACAATGTCACCAATGGGAAAACATTAAAAAAATTAAAAACCATTTACTTCTGAGTAGGTATATATCACAAAGAAACATCAAATATTTTTACATATATTCAATTACATATGCATACATTCAGTAAATTTTTTAATATTTTATTTTATGTTTATGTTTTGTAGTTCTTAGTAAAAAACATACTTAGATAATATAGAAACAATTATATTTTAAATTTTAATGAATATTTCTATATGAATTTATTATATCTATATTAAAAATAATTAATATATTAATATTTATCCAACTATTACTATATAGTTTTTTATTTTTTAAAATTATAAATAAATTGAAAATATATAAATATTTGAATAGGTAAACAAAAATTTTGTAATGTTACATCATCACAATTGTGGGCTCGATTTGTGGTAAAATTGAAATTGTAAAATTGTTGTAATTCCACAGTTTTGTATTTGTGGTGGTTGCTACACATTTTGAATTATAGTAAATATCACAAGTTTTCTACAATTCAGTGTTTTCACAATATTTTTGTGGGTGGAGTCCACAAAATTGGATTCACTATATCACCTCATCTACCCACAAAGATATTGTGGAAATTTTTTGATATAGGGTATGTTATCTTGTAGTGTAAGTCATTTTTCACCACTCAATGGAAAACTAGTAGATAATGTAATATAGATATTACTGACATATTGTGTAGAAAATACAACACAAGAACGTTCAAATTAATATCTCTCAACATATTTCAAATAAATGTAATTTATAAGCTATATGTACTAGTATGATAATACATAATCAAATTAAAACTTGGAAAAAAAAGAAAACATCCAACACCGAACATTTATTGTAAGGTGTTCACAATTTTTGAAATCATATGAGTTATTTGATAAAGGCTAATAAAAAAGTAACAAGTTTGTTTTTGTTAGATTAGGTAATTATTTTTGTTTTGAGGGAACCAAAAAACCCACAAGAACAAATGTAGTAAAAAATATAACTATAAAGAACGAAAGAAGCAACCTCTACAAGTGGCTAAGATAAACCTACAAAGAACAAACACCAAACGAAAAAACCTCATCTTTTAGGATCCTTCCCATGTGATCTTAAATGCATTCTAGGGGGATCATTTACACTTGTTTTTTCTTTTTTTCCCCGCAATAGTCCAACCATCGTCATCGTAAGGATTTAGATTTTCCTTGTGAATCGGAATGATGATTTATAAGTTTTCCTTGTCAACACTAAGTTGAGTCACCAAAGGAGAGGAAATGACATCCAAAGAAGTAGCAAGGGGCAATGCTTTCCCAATCCGATTAGGAGAAGGAGAGCACTTCACAAGATCCAGATCAGGTTTGAATTTTTGTATAGAATCACTATCTGGTTGGACAAACATGTGACTAGGATCAGCATTATTCCACCACAAATATTTACTTTTCCTTTCATTCTTCGTCTTAGGAAACTTAAAATTTGTAGCAATATGCCCTAGTGCAAAACAATTTCTAGATAACTTTTATTACACCAACTATATAAAAATAAAAATAAAAAAAATCATCAAAAGCAACCTTGATCTTATAATAAACAAGAATGTTCATCATGGATGTGGAAAAGGAACAACCAATAACACTCCCAAGCTTTAGCATTCTTCAACTTGGAACTACTAACTAATATCTTAATATTTGAAAGTAGATAAAAACACGAGTTGAAGCATTAAAACCAATACAATATAAATATTAGAAATATTAATTTATTTAATTTAACAGAAGTTACTATTTCATTAATATTTGTATTGATATTTGATTTTATTAGTGTTATAATTAAATAAGAAATGGATTCTCCGGTTGACATTTTCAAGACTCATTAATTGCAATCTATTCCTTTCTAGAAAAACAAAGCCTAATAAAAACCAACAGAAATTCATTTTTTCGAACGCCGAATAGCATTGATCACATTTATTCACACTTGTAACAAACATAAACTAACTAGACATCGGATTGGCGGTGGTGGTCAACGTAGATATGCAAATTTCTATATAGAAACGTTGTTCGGAATTTCCATCCCCGTCAATCTGCCCTCCTTGGACAGATCGGATGTGCAAAAATTTCAACATAGTAAAACAGTTACAGAAATATCAGCAACATATTCATAACAAAACACAAACACCATATATACGTGAGGAAAATCCTTTCGAATAAAAAACCCCACACTCCAAAAGCCCACTCAATGTATTTAAAATCTAATAACAATATTACATACACTTGCAGAGCAAGTTTCTTACATGAGTATCACCAGAAACAATTCTAGGAGGATTAAAACTCACTACTCAATTTGCTTCTCCAAGCCTTCAATTTCTAGACCTCCGGTTATACAGGAAACCATCTATGGTTTACAAAACCATGTGTCAAACCTCTCATGAGGTGGATAGCATTAAAGAGCAAGATTTCAGTCTAAAATTAGGCTCCCACGTCCACAATATTCTCCCCTATTTTGGACCCTTACAGATGTCATAAAATATGTCATAATATCTCTAAAAATAGTCCTTCCATGATATACTATCATATGGGAATCTTTTGACAACTCCTATTTCTATTTTTAGAGCCTAGACAATGTGAAATAGTTGTAGGAAAATCTTAAATGAATAAACCAAACAAGGTTGAGACACCTCATTTCCAATAGTCTCCCACTTGTCGAATACCTTGCAATGGCCTTGAGGGAAAGATACCATCATGGATCAACTTCTAGGGGCCGAGAGGCCCATAGACTCGGAACACCACCTGAATTTCATTGTGCTCATGGGCTTAGTTAATGCATCTACAATATTCGCAACTGTCTCTACCTTTTCCAGCTTCACCCTTCCATCCTCGACCAAATCTCTCATGAAGTGATATTGAACATCAATGTGTTTGGTCCTGGCATGAAAATTCAGGTTCTTCGCAAGGCAGATTGCACTCTGATTGTCACAATATATTGTAACTGTACCCTATTTTAATCCAATATCTGAACACAAACACTTCAACCAAATGGCTTCTTTACAGGCATGAGTAGCTTCCATATACTCTACCTTAGTAGTGGACAAAGCGACCACAGCCTGTCGCTTGCTCATCCAACTAATTGCACCACCATTAAGAGTAAACACATATGCAGTAGTGGATCTTCGGCTATCGACATCACCAGCCCAATCTGAATCCACAAAACCATGAATACGTAGGGAATGTTGATCTCCTCTTCCATGAAAACATATAGAGTACTTTGATGTACCCCACAAATATTTGAAGACCCTCTTAACTGCATCCCAATGCACTCTTCCAGGATTAGACATAAAACAAGAAAGAACTCCCACTGCTTGGGCAATGTCTAATCTTGTACAGACCATAGCATACATTAAGCTTCCAACTGCACTCTGGTAAGGCACTCTGCTCATTTCTTCCATCTCTGATGGGGATGAAGGACATTGTGAAATGGAGAGCTTCGTTCCCAAAGTAACAGGAACACAAAGTTGTTTACAATCCTGCATGTTGAACCTTTGCAAAACATAATAAACATACTTACTCTGGCCAAGCCATAGCTTTCTATTCTCACGATCTCTTCTAATCTCCATCCCAAGTATGTGTTTTGCTGCACCAAGATCTTTCATTTCAAATTTCGTAGAGATCTGAGATTTCAATTCTGTAATCAAACCTTTTCCTTTCCTAATAAACAACATGTCATCAACATATAAAGTAATTACCAGGAGACAATCACCATCAGATTTAAAATATACACAGTGATCAGATTTAGATCGCACAAACCCCAAACTCAACACATATGAATCAAACTTCTGGTACCACATCCTAGGACTTTTTTTAAGGCCATATAGGGATTTATTTAACTTACAAACCATATTGCTTTTACCTTTCACCATGTAGTGCTCTAGTTGTGTCATATAGATTTCTTCCTCCAAATCACCGTGAAGGAAAGCAATTTTCACATCCATTTGTTCAACCTCTAGGTCATAAGCTGTTGCAATAGATAATAAAAACCGAATGGATGTCATTTTAGCAACAGGAGAGAATATCTCACCATAATCAATACCCTCAACTTGAGAGTAACCCTTCGCAACCAACCGTGCTTTATACTTTTCAACATTTCTATCTGAACCAATATTTTTCTTAAACACCCATTTACATCCAACAGGTTTCCGACCTTCAGGAAATGGTACAAGGTCCCATGTATCATTCTTTTTAAGGGCTGCCATCTCTTCATCCATGGCTATTTGTCAGGACTTTGCATCATTCATACCCAAAGCCTCTTGTACAGATCTCGGTTCATCAATGTTAGTAGTCAAATCAAATATACACTTCCAATAATTAGGAGAATACCCATACCTTTCAGGTGGTTGCCTTTGCCTTGTAGAATTTCGAACAAGCTGAGGTGGAGATTCTTCGACTTCTTCCTCTTTTGAAGATTCAGAGCTTGGTGAGCTATCCTCAACTTCTTGTCTATTTTGGGGTCTCGATTCAACTTTCTCAGGTGTAGAAGGAAGTTGAACCACATCCTTTTTTTGTTCATTTTCTTTATGTTGTTCTGGCTGAAAATTAACAAGGAAAGATTTAATCTCTCTAAAAATAACACTTCTAGAGTATATTACCTTTTGTGCAATAGGATCCCAAAGCTTGTATCCTTTCACACCATAGCCATATCCGATGAAGATACATTTGACAGCCTTAGAATCCAACTTTGTTCTCTTCTCCTTAGGCACATGTGCATATGCCTCATAGTCAAAAACTCTCAGATGTCTAATTAAAGGTTTTTTCCCCGACCATGCCTCCATTGGTGTTTTATCAACAAGCGCTAATGTAAGAGATCTATTTATCAAATAGCAAGTAGTGGTAACAGCTTCAGCCCAAAACCTCTTTTCTAGACCAGCTCCAATAAGCATGCTCCTAGCCTTCTCCATCAATGTTCTATTCATTCTTTTTGCAACTCCATTCTGCTCCGGAGAATACAAAGTTGTCTTTTGTCTTTTAATCCCGCAATCTGTACAAAATCTGTCAAAGTCTGTAGAACAATACTCACTACCATTATTACATCTCAAACACTTGTTTTTCTTCCCAGTTTGAGTTTCAACCATAGCCTTAAATTCCTTGAAATGACTAAAAACTTCAGATTTACTTTTTAAAAATTATACTCATGTTCTCCTACTAAAATCATCAATGAAAGTAACATAGTAAACTGATTTAGCAATAGAATCAACCTTAACAGGACCAAATACATCCGAATGGATTAGATCTAAGATACATGAAGACTTATGAGTAGACAATTAAAACTGAACGTGGTTCTATTTGCCATAAATACAATGTTCACATAAATCAAACTCCAAATTACAACCATTCAACCCCTCAACGAGGTTCTTATTTTTCAGGGCTTTTAAACCCTTCTCTCCAATGTGGCCAAGCCTTTGGTGCCATAACATGGTCTTTTCTGTAGGTAATTTTGATTCGGTAGACAGAGCACCCTTGGGTACCTAGAAGCCATGACCATCCATAGAGGAATAAACCCTCTCCTTTTTCAGCGAAGTAGTTATTGGCTTAGTTTTATCCGAAGTGCTATTGCACTCAACCGTGCATGCATCAAGTTGGTACAATGTACCCAATCTACTTCCTCTTGCTATCACCATAGCACCTCTCACTATTTTCACACCTGCTTCAGAAAATTGTACATGGACACCCGCATCTATTAGCTTGCTAACAGATAATAAATTTCTTGCTAGTCTTGGGATATGCAAGACACCATCAAATCTTGTAATTCTACCATCAGAAAATTTCACCTGAATACTACCACGACCAACAATTTCAAGGAAAGAATTATCACCCAAATACACCTTACCACCATCATAGTTTTCATACTTACTAAACCAATTTTTTCTAGGAGTCATGTGGAAAGATGCACCTGAGTCTATCAACCATGCATTATCACTTGCACGAGTGGCCAAAGCTGCAATAAAGGCATCTCCATCTTCTTTTTCAAACTTAGAATCAGAATCATGCTTCTTCTTTTTCTTGTTCTTTTCTTCTTTGCATTCCCTTCGGAAGTGTCCAGATTTGCCACAGTTCCAGCATATCACCTTGGACTTACCAAGGGATTTTGATCTCCCCTTATTCTTGGAATGCCCACGCTTCTTCTCATCTTTGCCTCGTTCTTTTTCTCTTCCTCGAACAATCAACTCCTCTTTGGCGTTCAGAGAGACCTTCCTTCTTATCTCTTTAGAGAGTAGAGAACCAACAACATCCTCCATCTTTAGAGTGACTGAAGTGCTCCCAATGGCCATGACTAGGCTGTCCCATGAGTCTAGCAGCGAAACCAACAACATTTGACACCTTTCTTCTTCGTTCACTTTAACCCCAACCGAGCTCAACTGAGTCACCAACATATTGAATGTTTCCAGATGCTCAGATATTTGTCCACCTTCTTCCATTCTCAAGGAAAACAACTTCTTCCTCAAGAAAATCTTATTTACTAGAGACTTAGCTTGGTATATCTCACCCAACTTTTTCCAAAGCTTCTCCAAAGTGGATTCTTCATGGACATTTATCAGGATAGAATCTACAAGACATAGTCTAATAAGACCTTTAGCTTTTCTATCCATTACATTATATTGTGCAGCCAAAACTGGATCCGTAGGCCTATAGACCTTCTCATCCACCGCATCCTATAGATCTCGATCAACCAACAGATCTTCCATCTTCAGCTTCCACATTTCAAAGTTTGTGCCAGAAAAATTCTCTACGTCAATCCTCCCAGATGTGCTTGTCATTTGAAAAAATATTTGCAACCAGATAACAAAGTATTCTCTGCACAAGCTCCCACTCAAACCCAGATTAGCACAAAAAACCCAACAACCCACAACTGAAACCAAAGGTGATCAGGTTCTGATACCACTTGATAGGAAATTAAGAGTAGTGGAACAACTTCCTACGCTAATCTTTGAGGAGAGATATTATGCAAAACTTTCAACATAGTAAAACAATTACATAAATATTAGCAACATATTCATAACAAAACATAAACACCATATATACGTGAGGAAAATCCTTTCAGATAAAAAACCCCACACTCCAAAATCCCACTCAATGTATTTAAAATCTAATAATAACAAGATTACATACACTTGCAGAGCAAGTTTCTTATAGGAGTATCACCAGAAACAATTCTAGGAGGATTAAAACTCACTACTCCAATTTCTTCTCCAAGCCTTCAATTTATAGACCTCCGGTTATACAGGAAACCATCGATGGTTTACAAAACCATGTGTCAAACCTCTCATGAGGTGGATAGCATTAAAGAGCAATATTTTGGTCTAAAATTAGGCTCCCACGTCCACAATATTCTCCCCTATTTTGGACCCTTACAAATGTCATAAAATCTATCATAATATCTCTAAAAATAGTCCTTCCATGATATACTATCATATGGGAATCTTTTGACAACTCCTATTTCTATTTTTAGAGCCTACACAATGTGAAACGGTTGTAGGAAAATCTTAAATGAATAAACCAAACAAGGTTGAGACACCTCATTTCCAACAAATGACAATGTTAAACATGCAAGTTGAAAGAAACGGCGGTTTAAAAAATTTAATTATTTTAAAATTAAAAATTCAACAAATGTTTAAGAAATCGAACTACAAAAAAAATTAATTTACACTAGCAAGTTGAATTTCCTCGACGGATAACATGGTTCTTATTGTTATCAAAATATAGAAGAATCATACACTTTGCACATGGCAATGAAAGAAAAGGCCATTGAATCACAATAAAGGTAATGTGGGAGCACATTTACCTCAAACTAACCAAATCCTATTTCTTGCCATGTTTCATAATAATGAATGATATCTCACAATTATTAAAAAACAATAAAAAAGGAGGTGAGTCTTACATGATCCTAAGAAGCACTACTTTCCACTTTGATCCTCATGCAGATGGGATCACTTGCACAGTAAATGCACGCAAAACACATTTGATTATGTATATGTGCAATATTTTACATGAGATACAGAGCACAAAGATATTTTTTTTGAAGGAGAGTTTTGATATTATTCAAAGTTTAATTTTTACAAATTTTTACATATTTTTTATATTTTTTAAATAAAAATTTTACAATTTAAAAATAATTCTTTTTAATAATTTATATTGTTAGATTATTATTGTCATTCTTACATAGATTTGTGTACAAATTATATATATATATATATATATATATATATTGAATGTAATTAAAACAAGGCCATGAGATGGCAAATACTGCCGAACGAGATCTAAATTTGGAGATGTGGGGAGTGAAATTATATACGCAAAATATTTAAACAAATTGGAAAGTGAATGGTCTTTCTAGAGTTGAGGTTTATGAAGTTAACATTTGATATACATCAAAGTATGATGGAGATCGGACTTGAGTTATGGGTAGATATGTTTGCAAAATGTAGAAACATGCAATTGGTTTGCGAAGTGGTGTATATATTATATGTACACTATTTTTAATTGCAACATATAGATGTCCATACTAATACCATCACCAATAATTAATTGAATACATTTATTTGATTCTTGTATGCGTACTTAGTTTCATATCAATTGCACTTTACTTTGTCCATATACAATTACACAAATTTGCTTACCCCCATAAGCACATATTGCTAAAGAGTCGCAGTAATATGGTACCAGAGCATTATCTAGGAAGCTAGTGGATGAAGAATATTCTCATACCATGATCTCAAACCATGGAGTTGAACCCTTCCAAGTCATTATTCCTACAACTTTATAACATGGATTAGACGATTATTTAAGTTTTATACGAAATCCTCAAAATTTATGACGGGGGAAACATTGGTGTGCAGGGTGCAGGATCTGTTGACGGGAATTTTTCGTTGCACTTGCACTCTGCAATATACGAACCAAGGCTAGTCAAAACTACGTAATTTTTAAAATGTCAGCGATCACACAACATAATATTTTATTGACTTTGTGAGGTAACCAATGAGAAAACCTTTGCATTGAATAAAACTCTTATGGAAAAACCCGCAAGTTTGAATAAGAAAGCCCAAGCCAACGTCTGCTTCGCTTAAAATCCTGATATAAATGGCTAACACATTTCCTATCAAGCAAATTGATGTTGTAGGATTATAGAAACTCTGATGCTTGGATCAATCAGTTTTCCCTCTAATAAGAATTCATTCAAAGAAATAAAATCGGTAAGTTCCATACCGGTCTTAGAATGAAGAATCCTGAAAAGAGATTGAATAGGGCATAAAACAACCCTGCTATAATTGCAGCCATATGCTCGTTCAATGTTATTGAAATTACCATCATCCCATAATAGGTAAAATAGAGGAATGTGAAGAAATAAATGAAGAGAAACGAGGTGAACTTGTGGGCGGCGCATTGGAAACCAATTATACTGTAGACAATAAGCACATACAGAACCGTTTGGGATAGTACATATGGGATCTCTATGGCCGCATGTTCCAAAAAAAAAAGCACTTAGTTAATTAGATGTTACAGGTTGAAGAGTATGTCTACATAAAATAATTTAAATGGCTTGCTTGCAAAACTATATTAAGCAATAAAAGAAGAAATGATCTTGATGTCCACAGATAACCAAACCATGGTCTCATGGAGGGGGCTTATTAAATATCTCAGGGGGTGTTGTTGCTAAACTTTAAGGGCATTTTAGTAGATTTAAGGTCCCATGTTTATTTTATTGTTTTCCTCAATGAGTTGAAATATTTTAGGATCCTATTACAGAATACTGATACGTTGCAGGTTAATAAAGATAAGGTTTCCTTCCAAAATCACAAAAAATTGATAGAGGGAACGCTTATCATGTGTCAGATGGACAAAAATTACCCTAAACTGTAAGGGAAATTTCCAGCCCCCCTCCCCAACCGCCTCTTAAGTTTAGCGGGAAAAAAAGTGGAGCTCCTATTTTTTAGGACAATATTATTTTATTTCCTATAACTGGCTTAAAAATAAATCACGAGACCTCATGCTATAAAAAAATAGGAATAGAAGCCCTCCATGGAAGCAAGAAAAGCAAAGTATCTACAACTAAATCATTGAAGCATTAGAACCTAATAATCTTTGAACAAAAAAAATTCTTTAGATGGAGTCCACTGTGGGCAGCAAAATATGAGAATAACAACTTTCTTGTGCCAAGGCATAGGCCATTGCAAAGTACATTCTTGCAACTCATTCTCTATAGAGCACAATTCTCTCTACTACAACCACGGGTTGCACTGTTGAACTATTGCTTACTCCTAAGAACATCACTTCCCCATAAATGCCCCCAACGAAAACAAAGAGATATGTGCCATTATCCTTGATATAAAAGCATGCCAATTGTTAGCATCTTTCCATATGAAAATGCCAAAAAGGACACATAAAATTGCATCAAACATAAACAACTGATTGATATCATGTGCCAGCCATGTTGTTGGCAAGGCATATAATGAACTGAAAATCCTTTAGGTCAGCATGAATATAATACAAAAACTTACAATTTTTTCCCATAGTCCCAAAACATAGTTCCAAATACCAGAGCAGTGATCAGAGTAACCAAGTATCTGAAGCTATTGTAGCCTGGACTACCCCAATATGTCCACCATTGCTTCCATTGGCAAAATTTGAATTGATCACAAAATGATTGTGAATACTGTGTCAAATAGTAGAGATCTTTTGCATCAGGAACTGGTATACTAAGCTCGTTCACCAATGTTTTGTTTCTTTTGCATTTATAAGGGTGGCAGTATTTGTTAGAATAAGTTGGAAAATCAACTAGTTGAGACAAAAATACTAGGAAAGTTAGGTCCCTGGGTCATCAACTCGTGTAGTATCTTTAAAAAAATGTCATGCTTACTCTTAAAGAGGTGAGTTCTTGTAGTGCTCTGCAAAGTCAATCCCTAAGCGAAGTTCAGAAGCAACAGTACTAACGTCAGAAAACTGATCCATATGACGGGATTGATCCATATAGCCTATCAATTCAACTTCTTCCTCTATAGCCTTAACTTGTCTGCTTAAAAAAAAAATGAACTCACCTCAAAGTATTCAACCATCTCATGGGAGTTCTGACCTAAGGGTCTTGCATATATGATTTTCCCTCATCTTTTCATCAATACAAGCTACACCAAATCTAAATCAGACATCCATGACTAATATATAAATGTCAATACAACAACCAATGAGTGTATATATTCATTGTTTTACCTCATCAAACGATTCAAATATATCAGTGCTCGGTTGATGGATGGTACAAACAACAATTCTTCCTCTATTAACAGTATTACACACAGTTCGCATTACAATAGCAGTTGCTCTGGCATCTAGTCCTGAACTTGGTTCGTCCATGAAAACAACATATGGATTTGCAACAAGCTCAACGGCAATTGTTAGGTGTTTTCTTTGTTCAGTTGACAAACCAGTTACACCAGGTAGTCTAACTAATGAATCTCTCATGTTTTCCGACTCCACCAGTTGCATGATCTCTTCCACAAAGGTCTGTAATTTGGTATTAATGGGGACGCCGCACATCTTCGACATACAGCCACCTAGCCCCCGACAAACAACCGTAATTTACAAGCTTTTTCAAGGAAAACAAGATACCCGCAATCAATTCTTTTGCACAGTAAGAATAAAGGGATTAACCAATGAAATTCAAGTTAAAAAATAATTTGCACCATCAAACTATAGTCAGATGTCACTTAAATACAGATGGCAGTGTTTTATTAGCTTTTATCAAAATGCATATTTGTTGGTGTGAAGCATATATACTTGCCTTCGACAGTATAATAAATGGATGATTACTTTTTTTTACTAATAAAGTATAAGTAAACATTATTTCATATATTATGATGGGTTATCTATATATTGGAGATGTTAAAAAGTTATAATAGAAATAAATATATATTGTAGTTTTAAAGTATAGATGTTGATATACATAACATTCCCTGACTATCCACCAAAATATAAATCTTAAGAAATAATTAAAAATGATAAATTAGATTAGAATCTCAAATAAATTTTACATCCATCTTAAAAACTCGACGAACGAAAATTAATAATAAATCCAAAAAATCTCTCAAAGATAATATTATTTCCTATCCTCAATTTTAAAAATAGTTATATATTGTTTTAATTTAATAGGCGAGATTGAAAATTTATTGCTGAATAAAGAGTTATAACATATATCGGAAACATAAGTGACCTCAAATTTAAACATTATCCGTGGATATAGATTTGGATTTGTAATTTCCCTCGTGGTCGTGGCACTGGCCCTGGTCATTTAGATAAGATTGCACAGGGCGGCTTCTCTGTTTTTCACGATAATGATTTTTTAAATTGTGAACAAGCCCTGAATAGCTAGATAGGACATCTGTAATTAAGAATGCAGTTGTCAGTGTCATAAAAGATAGGATCATATAATTTATTTCACGTGCATCGCAATTACCTATGTGAGTGCATGCACTCCACGCACAGATAATGACGTCAAAGAAATGTTAATATTTTGAAAGATGCGTTCATTAAATGTTCACGTGTCCAACTCCTTTGACAAAAATAATGTAAAATGACATCAGTGCCAACATTTGCATCGTAATGGACAACGGCGTTACGGCGTGTTCATTTTTCTACGCCATTTTAACTAGTAATGATAGAAGATAGGTGGATCTCATCCAATCTAATAATAGCTATGGTTCCCGGGGTTAAATTTGACTGCCGTTTAGACGTTTTTCATTATTTTAGTCGTAAAATACTTGTAAATATTTGAAAAACCTGTCACATGCAACTTTCAAATTTAAAGTATGAGCGTCATTTTCTATACATATTTATTAGTAAACTATACAAATATATTTTAGATATAGTTAAAGATATATAGAACAACCTTTTATAATTTTTATTAACAGTATAAAAATAACACTATTTTGCATTTTTAAAGGGAAATTTAAAAATGTTTGATAGGGATAGGTGGCCGTCAAATTTAACACCTAGGTTCGAAATATGTTTACATTTTTCATCGTGGGTATTTGGATAAGTTTTTATGCCACCTCGTTTTTAATGAAATGTATTTTTCAAATATCGACCTCGAGGCTTGAAGATGTGAATGACTCTGAGGAAGACATAGGAAAGTGGACTATCAATCTTATATAATGGGTGTAATCGAAATATTGATAGGCTGGCCGCTAGGGATGAGATTTGACGTCCACTCCTGCCCTTCAGATCAAAATTTGAGGACGATTTGATGTTTTTACAGACCTTCCAAATACGATTTGTTGTCAAACTTTGGGTGGTCACTTATCTTTGCCACATCACATGCCCAAGTCTGAGTGCAAGCGTGTATACAGTCCAAAAGACATGTATGCAACATCAAAAGGCATGTCTGCTTTTAACCAGGGAAGTCAACATCGACACTTACCGATATGAAATCAATGGTGAGGTATTTAGGGAAATTTATCATAGTCATTCAATACCCAGTTAGAGGTAAAATGTTGTTTTGTCAATGCTCTCTCCACTTCTTCATCTTTTAAGGTTGGTGAGAATATCAATATAAACTTAATTCTATGGCTGAAATGCCAACCTCTCCATTTCCAGTCGAGACTAGGTTTTGGGAAACTGTAATTCTTTTAATCTAAACTTTTGATGTAATTTTATGAAATATCAAAAACAACGTGCATATGCATACACACAAACTTAAAAATGTATAGATGCATGCATACATCTGTGAGCTATTTCCATAATATGGATAATTTTTAGCAATAGTATCTCCCCATAAAATTTCATTTTTTGTCAACAAATTCTCATGCTTAATGTTCAATACGTTAAAATATACCTTGACATAAGATTCTTATACATAGCATTTATCGTATTAGCACAAAGCTGGAATGATCCATAGCATAACCATAAACACAAAGACAACCATTTCACCCTTGCAAGAATACTCTGCTCACCTCCTTATATGCTTATGATGGTTGAATAATTCCTGAAAGATTCTCCATTATCTTAACGTAACCATCAAAATCAGGGCTTTCTTGAACACAAAATCCATTCACAAAAAAATTATGAAGATTTGGATAGATATGATACAAAGCTCTTAAGCACATCTTATGAGAGAAAGGAAGCTTATCACTAGGTGTTGCTCCCTTCTTTAACAGATCAACACATCCAATTGGATCTCTCCAGTAAATTTGGTCAACGGAATAAAACATTCCTTCAGCCATGTGATCCGGATCTGATTCATCTGGGAAAGGCACAAACATGTAAGAATTTACTCTAAAATGCAAAGCAACATCCACCTTGCATGTGTCCATTCTAGCCCAAAGGAATGAATTTAGTCTTCCCATTTGAGAAGTGTTGAAAACAAACAAAAGAATAATCACTTGATGTGTACCACTATGCAATACTTTTAATTACATATTTTAAAATGATCATGTGAGTTAGTACGCTTAAAACAAAATGTAAATCACTAGAAACATTAGCACCTTTCATGTCATATACTCGTAGAACCTATGGAAAAATGAACAGTTTATATCCATGCATAGAAAATAATATTTCCAATGCTAAGTCCAGGGGTTAAATTTTACGGCCACCTATGCCTGTCACACAAATTTTAGGTGACGGTAATTTTTAAGTATTGCCTTTCAAAAATGTATAATAGTGTTATTTTTACACTGTTAATCAAATATATTTAAAAATATTTTATACATATTTAATTATTTTAAATATATATTAGTATAGTTTATATATAAATCTATAGAAAAAATTACGGTCATACTCAAAATATGCAAGTCACATGTGACAGTTATGTCAAATATTTACAAGTATTTTACAGCTAAAATCATAAAAAAACGTCTAAACTGCCGTCAAATTTAACTCCTAATGCTAACTCAGATTTTTCATATCACTAATTTCCACAATCATCTCAACAACTTCCAAATGTAAAACAGAGGAGACTTGATAATGTAGCAAAATAACGGATAGGCTATAACAACCGAATGATTGTTCTCTTTAATAACTCTTGTTTTTGTGACTTTTATAATGGCTGTCATATTCAATAGTGGAAAAAAAAAAATACAAAGGAAAAAAATAAAATAAAACTCCCAATGTGTGAAAATTGTGTTTACTATTCGCTCAAAATTCGATTATAAGATGGCGAGCGCGGACGATCCAATTCACGGATCGCAGTTTGGTATTCTTGTAAGATTTTAATTGATATAGCGTTGCATTTGTTGTGAAGGGGAAGGAAGAGGAGCATGGCTTCATCCAGTGATAAGGAAGTGAAGGAGGTCCCTGGAAGCTATGGCCTGCCCATCATCGGTGCCGTCCTGGATCGATTTGACTACTTTGTGGTCGAAGGCACCGAGACTTTCTTCAAAAACCGCATCGAGAAATACAAGAGCACCGTATTCAGGGTGAATATGCCGCCTGGGCCTCCTTTGTTTCCAGATCCTCGCGTCATAATTCTGCTGGATGCCAAGAGCTTTCCCATACTCTTCGATCTAAGCAAGGTAGAAAAGAAGAACGTGTTCACTGGGGTCTACATGCCCAGCACAAACTTCACGGGAGGCTACAGGGTGCTCTCCTATTTGGACCCTTCCGAAGAAAATCACAGCAAGCTCAAGACCTTCTGCTTCCATGTCCTCAAGACGAACGCAGCCAAATGGTTTCCTGAATTTGAGCGGGCAACTGGAGAGCTTTGGGCTAAGGTAGACAAACAGTTTTCCGAGACAGGTAAGGCAGAATTTGATAGCGAGAACCTGCAAATGTGTTTTAATTTTCTGTGCAGGGCGGTGCTGGACAGAGATCCAGCTGCTCCAGGGCCTGCTAGCCTGGGAACGCAGGGTCCTTCGTATGTTGTGAAGTGGATAGGACTTCAGCTGGCTCCGATTGCAAACACGGGTGTCCTGCCAAAGATCTTGGAAGAGGTGACAATTCACGCCGTTCCTTTGCCGTTCCTGCTTGTGCGCGGCGATTATGATAAGGTTTACAACTTCTTCTGGACATATGGAAAGGCAGCACTGGATGCGGCGGAACTGCAATTCGGATTAAAGCGAGACGAGGCGTGTCATAACTTGGTGTTCAATATATGCTTCAACACGTTCGGAGGTATGTTCGTTCTCTACCCCAGCATCATCCGCTACATTGCGGAGGCGGGAAAGGAGCTGCACGCTCAGCTGGCACAAGAAGTACGAGGGGCTATTAAAGAGAACCAAGGATTGAATCCGAGAGCACTGGAGAGCATGGCGCTACTGCGGTCGACGGTGTATGAAGTGTTGAGGATCGATCCGCCGGTGCCGTTCCAATACGCACGTGCGAAGGAGGACCTGGTGGTGGAGTCGCACGATGGGCGTTACGCGGTGAAGAAAGGAGAGCTCCTTGGTGGGTATCAACCGTTCGCTACGAGAGATCCCAAGGTGTTCGAGAATCCGGAGGAATTCCTTCCCCGGCGTTTCATGGGAGAGGAAGGGGAGAAGCTGTTGAAGTACTTGCTGTGGTCGAATGGGCCAGAGACCGATGATACGAGTGCGCATAACAAGCAGTGCGCGGGGAAGGATTTCGTAGTGATGGTATCGAGGCTGCTGGTGGCGCAGCTGTTCTTGCACTACGACTCGTTCGAAATCGACCAATCCTCCACCTCCAAAGTGGTATTTACATCGCTCCATCAGGCCACCAGCTGACTCTGTACTTAACCTCTTCTGCGGAGCTGCACTGTTCGGTATTGTCGTCTCTGTCTATCGTAGATCATTCCACTATTAAATACTAGCAAAAGCATCCATAGGTGCTTGTGAAGGGCTGATAGGCATAAGTAGTATAGAGTATATGTTCTTTAAACAATTTTTAAAGTAATGCTTTTTAAGAGTTCTGCTTTTGATGTCCATTGGAATGAAGCCATTCTTCTATTGTTAAAGCAGTGTTGTATCTCCTGCATAAAAAATTGCAAGCATTTATAACTATATATATTGTGAAAATGACCCAAGAACATTCACTAAATTCATGTTCAGAATCAAATACTAGTAAAAAAAACAAAATGCATAGTTACCCTTACAAACTCAATGTAACTTACACCACAGGTTTTCAAGAGCTTGAACTAGATCTTAGCGCCCCTCCATTCAGTCACATCAATATGAAATTCAAAAACTAAAATTAAAGAATAAATCAATTTAGGCAGAAATTTAGGGGCCTACTAAGGAACTGCACCATTTTATTGTACATGAATAGTGGAAGTTGGAACACTAATGACATATGTTTTTTTATTTATGGTACATTTTTGGGTGAGGTAATTGGGCCATATTTCAAACATTTTAAACCTGGGTAACATAGGAGAGTAACTATGTTTCTAACACCACAACCTTGCCACATTTGATCTAGTATTATGGATAGAGATAAATTTAAATGTAAAATAATCCACTGAAGAAATAATCAATTTCATTCTACCAAGCAAATACATAAAATCATTAATATAGAAGAAATTGTTCGAAGCTGAGAAAATGGGTCACCCAAAATACCCAAAGTAGATTACAATCAGGCATTCAAATAAAATGCACTAAAAATAATTTGATATTGGGTTTATACAATACTTGACAATTGGTTTCCCAAACAAACAAACAACAAATCCCAAATAAAATATAAGTTTGAGTGACAATTTTACCATCTACGCCCAAACATTTCCATTTCTACATAATAATATGGTAAAACTAAAGAACACAGATAATAAATCCTGCCTATGTGGTATATCTCATTACTTCCTGTAAAACATCTGTTAACTTTAAGATGAATACCCCTTCCAAATAGACACCCAACATTCTCAGGAAAGAATCTCTAGCTACAACAGTGCAAGCTCTTCTCCTATGCATATATTTCTCCGAATCTTACAAGTTAGGGAATACAAATAAGCGAAAAAGGGATTTTAAATGAAAGCATTTCAAATTAGAAGAATCAAACCTAGGACCCGTGGATGCACCGAGATATAAACAAGGATAATAATGTTTATAAAACTGAGCTTTAGAAATGGTGGAGGCAAAATTAAACAACACTCATGTTCATCATAAATATTGATAATAAATTATTTATGGTGATCACGATCCATGATTCAAACATACTTTCTAGTATTTTTTTCAGAAATTAAAAGAGTCGTGTGAATAAAACCTAATATGTCTCGACTCACCTTCTTCGTAAGGCCAGATGTCCTTGGCTCTCGTCCATCGAAAGGAGAATTTTCCTTCCTAACCACATTAAAAATCACCATTTTTCTCATTTCACCTGCACATGCATTTGCAAACAAAACTATGTCAGACATTAAAATAACCAGTAAATAATTTTTGTGCAAATTCAAATTAAAATTGAATCAAAATCATATCAACATCAATGACAATATAAAAGCTCTACAAATTATACATGATTGGAAAGGGAGGACACCAACGGACATGCAAGAGGTGGAAGGTAAACAAAACCCACATGATAAGAAGAAAAGTCGGTTTTACAAATGAAATATGCCAAAATAAACCAAAACAAAAAATATCGAAGACAACGATGATGATTAAACCTACAGTTACAAAGAAACTTGACTCTAGAAAACCTATCGGCCAAAAATTGTGCAACATAACTCCTTAAATTTCATGGTCGTTTATATTTCTTTTTGTGTTTTTCGCTCGTTTGTTCCTTTGTCTTCCATCTTGCAAAATGTGGTTGTCATTTTTTATAATATATACTTTTATATAAATTATATTTACATCCGAAGGCGTTTCTATTTGAGACTCATGTCATGCTGCACATGTTGTTCAAAGCGCGCTAAAGTGGGCTTGAATATCATCAACAGTGGATCCGTACTAGACTCTACCTCGAGCCCTACTACAACTGAGGCTTTCCCAAAGGCAAACACCGTTTTCAACTTTTTACACACTCTCCAATATACGATGTGAAATAAATTGGACTGATTTAACAATTTTTCAATAAAATATTGACAAGTAAACTTACTCATTTAATATATATCCAATAAAATATTAAACAACCACCTGCACACATTTATTGGCGAATGCAAAGAAATTATTTAAGTGAAATTTGTTTCTTTTCATATACACTACTATAGAAATATTGGCCTATCTCTAAGAAGTGAAACTAGCCAGGAGAAAAGGATTCACAGGTATGTAATATGTTACAAATTTTATAAAAAAAAAATCGTCACATTTATGCTGCTTTAAATATATATTGCTGCTGTAATTATACATTATAGACTAATTTTTATGTAGTATAAAAGAACAATTTTACAATTAATACATTTAAAATCTATTCATGATTTTTACAAATTTTACATATCTATAAACTGTTGTAGGGTATTAGTATTGAAGTTGAGCATGGATAGAGGACCACATTTACCAATAGATTTAAATAATGCAATTGATGTTGAAGAACTTTATAATACTCCAGAATTTGGTCTTCATGTTAATCATGGAGTTGATAGTTTTCCAAAACAAGTCTCAGAAATTGAGGAAATCACATCTTTAACTCATACATTTGAGAATGACACTACTACTCATGAGATAAAAAAAGAATTCAAAGAAGAGCTTTGGCCAAAAAAAGCTGTGAAAGAATTGATTTTAAATTTTGAAGAGGTGTATGAAAATGTAAATCATGGAAACCTTACAAAACAATATTGGGAAAAAGTGGAAAATGTTGTAAATGTTAGGTGTGGAACATCGTTAATAGGGATTCAATGAAAATATAAGTGGAACCAGTTGAGGAAGACCTTCAAAAGAGAGAAACAATTGGAAAACACCACAGGGGCACCAGCCTTTCACATGGATGTTTTATGAAGACATGAACCGTATCATAGGAAAAACACCGAAGATGATTGGTCTTCCGAATGGATACAATGGAAAAGAATGGGTTAATGTAAGCTCAACTTCATCAGATAAATATATGAAAGGAAAATCAAATGAAGGGAGCTCATTCATTAATATTGAAGAAGAGGGTGCAAATCAAGAAACTTCATTGAACAAATTGGGGGTGGAGGGAAAACGTATAAAAATAAAAAAGACATCCTTTGAAGATTTGGGAGAAATAATGGAGAAAGGATTGCATCATTTCACTCAAACAATGAAAGAAATCGAAGAAGGAAGAATGCAACTCGAGCGCGAAAAGACGGAAAAGATATTGGACGTACAATTTCAAATAGCAAAGCTTTTTGCATAGGTAAACACTTTAACTTATTCATACACAACATTGGTCCACAACTTCAATAGATATTATATATTATTTTACAAATAGTAGATCGTTGCTCCAAACTAATATGATATTGTCTTTTTCACTCCCCAAATATAATGTCTCTTTGTGCCTTTCCTTGTTCTCTTTCCATTGATTGACTCTACAATTGAGTTACAAAATTGGGATATGAATTTACCTAGAATTTTGGTTCATTTGCATTGTTCATTTGTAAAAAATTATGTAGAACACAACATGCCACTATGATTTGGGGAGCCTTATCCATCTCTACACCTACATCTTGAAGAAACCTCCATCTCCCTTTTAGAATACTAAATGCATTCTCAATCTTCACACGCCCTCTAGATAAGTATTTATCAAAAAGAGTATTCATTGGAGATAGATTGTTTTTATATGGCTTCAATAAGTAGGGATAAATAGGATAAGTAGAATCTCCAGTTATTTGGGGAAAGATTATGCTTTCTCCAATTTGAAATGTAGGGGATGCCAATACTTCTCCAAGTTGTAATCTTATTTTTATTGCAAAGCAATTCCAATGTTCAACATCATGAGTGCCACCAGGAGCATTAACACATACATCCCAAAATACTTTTTGAGAATCACATATTCCTTGCAACAAAACACTATGGAAATGATGTCGGTTTACGTAGTTCATAGGAGTATAATGTTGTTCAGGTCTATATGATAACTTAATATGTGTGCCATCTATTGCACCACATCTCATCGGAAGTAGAGTTGAAGTGTGAAACTCACTCAATATATTTTGTAACCTAGTGCTAGATGGAATGCTTATATACTCATTTTGCAAATGTTGAAGGATAATATTTACAATTAACCATGGTGTATTTTCTCACTGTAGATTCTCCTATGCAATACAATTCTACTATTATATGTGTAGGAGTTCCTTGGGAAAGGTGATGCAAAACTACACAAAGAGTTTTTTTAGGATGTATTGGTTCTCTAAAAAAATGAGTTGTGTTTGCACTTGGCATATGTGGTTCTATCTTTGACAAAAGGATTTGAAAAAGTGGAAAAGACATTCTATAGTGACGATGATATAAAATGTCTCGATAATTTGGTTGTTCTTCCCATGCTTCTTGTTGTATTAAGTTCCAAAATGTGCATTGTCTTGGAAACATCCACAACTCTCTATCTCTTCTGCAGAATAATGATACATACTTTCTGAGTAAAAATACCATTTTCATGAAGTAGTTGAGAAACATGCTCTGTATATTTGATGAATCTAAAGAAAATGAAGAGTCGGTAATTTCTCTTAACAAATCCATCCAAAATAAAATAAATTTTGGGTCCATTGCATTTGAAGAATGATATTTCCTACACATGAAAATTAAATTAACGTTAGAGGTTTACATTAAAAAATAGTTTTGCAGACAAAGCTATTTTGCAAACAATGTAACATATTTTCATCAATCAATTCTTAATAGTTGAAAAATAAACTAGTTGTAGATTTTGCAACAGACTCTTATTATTTTGTCATCTATCTAACATTTATAAAATTTGTATTCATTTATAATTTTATCGGCAAGATTTTTTTTTTTTTTATCAAGATAATTTCTTTGTTGTGGTCCTAAATACATTATCACTGTTTTTTATTAATGTACATACAAACAAATAGGGATAATTATGTGTAAATTTAATGGAAACCTAGTGTGGTCCATTTTTGTGTTTACTTTTGTATCTGATTAACCTTAGTGTAAAGAAATTCACTAAAAAAAAAATATATGCAAAATAGCATGATTAGAGTTTTGGGGAAATACCAGAAGGAGAAGTTTTTCCAACTTTGGGACACAAAGCATCAAGTAATCATTTGCCTCTACCTCTATAGAATCAACTTTATACCTATAAAATCAAACAATATTTTCAATTTTTGTTATCTTTATATTTGTAAAGAATCTGTATAATGAAATCAAAAGATTGAAAGAAGAAAATGAGAAGCTTAAGAGTAACTTAAGGTAATATAGAGTAAAAAAATTTGGTGCAAGGATTCCATGTAATTCTTCAGCTCTAAAAATTAAACCAAATCATAGACCAGTACCTGTAACTTATGGCTGTGTATATGATTTTTGTACATCTTCATACCTCTCAGGTTTAAATAAGCTTGTTTATATAGTTTTTCTGTCTCATGCATTGTTATTTTGCCGTAAATATTCAAAAGAAAACAATAATTTTTTAACACGTAAATATTCAAACGAAAACAGTAAATTTTTATGAAATTTCGGTTGATGTGATGGAAACAATGAAAGGTTGGGCTTGGCGCCTTTGCATGTGCGTTAATCGAGGGTCAGGGCCATTTGACATCAACAAATGAGCCCCGAATTTGGGCTTTTCTTTTGCACCATGTGCGCATGACATCAACCTCCTTCTGACACCCAATTCGAAATCAACGACACAAATTTGAATCTGTGTTAAAATCTAAATAGTAAATAGTGCTCCACATCGATGCAATAGTAGCAAGATTTCTGTCAGGACAGGGTAAGTCACATCCACGATAGTCTGGAAGGAGACAGCTCCTCACAGAAAACATTTATGGTAGCGCACAGAAGACGTGGATTCCCTCTCGAGACAGTCATGACTCACATAGTTTAAGAGTATGCAACAAATAGGTCTAGAACTCGATCAGTTTACATTTGCCAGCGCATTTCTAGTCTGTGCCAAAATACGAGCTACAGGGTACTTATATAGATTTATCGAACAGGTCTCATTTAGCCCTTAATAAATGAGAGCTGGGTTTAACACAGTCCCCCTAATGACATACACATCACAGGAATTTTTTCCCAAAAAATATTTGTATGGAGCCAAATAAAACTTTAAAAATTGCGATGTATTGGCGGATCTGTAACCCTATGAACCCTTAAAACCTTAAGGGAAGAGGGTTTTCTTTATTTTTCGGGTTTTGGATTGCTATGGGGCAGGGTGTTTCATCTGCAACTACTCTCGGTGAAGGTCCGAGTCGCTAGCACCTCTCTCTGAATGCGGGGCTAATATATCGATGCCATCCCCTTCGATAATTGTTATAATATTGGCATTGGATCAAATGTACAAATTGCAATGGTATAAATGCAGCAGCGAACTACATTTACAATAAACCTTTAACATAATAATATATGTTATTCTATGAATTGTGTCTACATGAATATATCTGTTCAATTTGGAGATCAATATTAATTTTTTTTTAAAAATGTATTATAATATGTAGAAGTTATTTAAATGAGTGGGCTGACATATCTATGGCATCCCCTTATTTTTTCATCCCTCAAAATCAACCTCTTCCTAGACTTCCCCTTCGACGTTTGCATCGCACATTTCACATGCGATTGCTAGTTATATTCTTGAACATATATTCAAAATACTAATATAAATGACATCAGTGTTTCTTTATTTTTTAGCAGTATTATAAACTGTTGAGAATTTTCCGTTGCCAAAAAAGGTATGTGATAGTCATAACTGGCGATCAATTATAAAGTCGCTTTACACCCTCGTCTCATTGAATAAATTCCTCAAGGCCCCATGTTCACAAATTATGAAAATTAATAGATTATGTTGAAGGCGTAGCATATACAATTGAAGGATCATACAACAAGAAGTCAACGACTGAGGATCATTGAAACAATCACTCACGACCATACTTAGCAGTATTGATATATATTTAAGCTAGCAATCATACGTGAAAGGGGATCTTTTAAAGGATTCAAATTAGAGGTAGATAAACAATGGGAGGGGAACAGGGGTGAAGAAGAAGGGGTTAGAGTGTGGAGAAGTGTGAGAGTGAAAAAAAAGGAAAGGGGAAATTATGTAAATCTCATAGAACGGTGGAGCAATGTGAAACTCAGTTTTGTCCAACTACCCCACATGTGTGACAAATGTTCAATATGGGTAAGTGCAGGAAGTTGATGGACAAATATGGGGTCATCCATGGACGTCATATTGCAAAAAATAGTGAAATTTCAACTTGTAGGGATTATTATGTTAAATACTGAACAATTACATTAAAAATAAAACTTCGAATATAATATTGAAATCATTCGGGATAATATTCAGGAGGGAGAAGTTACATATATATAGGATGTTTTATTCCTATGATGAAGGAGATAAAACCAATCCAACAATCACTCCACTTATCACTCTAGCAATCTCTCAACCTTCCACAAATCTCTCCCAAATCACAACTCACTCAACTTACTCTAAAATAAGCTACGTGAGTTGTTTCTCACAACTTCATAATAAACTATATTCTCAATATGAGTTGTCTTAATACAACTCATTATTAATAATAATACAACATTAATAACATTAATAATGTTACAAAAAATATATTCATAACATATTAGCAATACGGGACTCAAAATTAGAAAAAATTATATAAATATGAATCGTAGCATTCGGAATGTAGTTTCTAAAATACTATTTTTTTTAAAAAACGGACAAGTTTAGCTATATTAAACACTTAAAATTATATGACTTGGTTTTTTTTTTTGAAAAACCCTATAAGATTGTAGTCTGTTTTCCCGTGATTTTGGATGACCAAATCTTTTCTTTTTTTTTTTCCCTTTGTTGAAAAGTTAGATGTAGTTGTCTATCTTGGGATGGATTTTATTTTGTATTTTTTCAAGCAATATTTTTTTTAAAAGATTTTTTCCATGAAAGTGGTCTTAAAATATTTAGAAAACGGAGTGCTTTCTCATTTTCCCTACCATAACTATATAAGAAAAGATCGAAATCAAATATATATACTTTTTAATGTGTATAGAATTTCTTTCATGCTTGGGATGGTATAAGTTTTATCACATTTTGATAAGTGAAAAAAAAGTTGTAGTGTTAAATGTAGACATGAAAATTCACAGAGAAAAAAAATCGTAAATACCTATTGTTAGTAAAAAATTATAAAATGATATTTATCTTATTCTATTCACTTTAAAATCAATATTTCTACGAATCTAACAGTCTCCCCTATGCGATGCCACCATTTTTCTGAAATGTTTTCAGTTTTTTAGCATGGTTTAAGTCTTGTGGAAGAGAAAATTTGAAGTTTTTTAACCCTATACACTTCATAATGACCTTCCATAGCTTTGGTTGGGGAAAAAAAAATGATTTCCTGAGCCTTAAGGTCATATTTGATAATAGCAGATAGAACCATGATTGTGGGTTTTTAAACAAGAACCGCAATCACGGTTTTATAAATCACAAACCGTGATGCACGCTTTATAAACCATGATCGCAGTTCATAAATCATATTTACTCATGCATCCCAATGTCTATAATTAACATGTGATTTTTACTATTTTGACTTTATCATATGAATTACTACAAAATTCTGTCATTTTCTACACACTTTTCAAATCACTGGAAGTAAAACATCATGAGAGACAAGAAATGAAGTCAAAAAAGGAATTCATTAGGTAAAAAAAACACCAAACGAATTAGAGGCCAACATAGATTTCAAAATGCTAACCAAATGCGGAATCTTCGTGAATCAAGAAGACATTCATCTTCAACCCCTACTATTGTAAGTAATGAAGAATCCAGGTAATGTTTGAACTATCAATGTTGAAGTTGAATTAAATACTCATGATGAAGATGTTTTTACTATCAAGGTTAAAGAATAATTAAATACTAATGATGTAGCAAATGTTGAAATTGCAGTCGAGACAATGAAAATGTGCCATAAGGAAACCCATCGTTTACATTGTAGATATACAAAATTTGATAAAAATACCTAGGATTGTACGTAAGAAACCTAGATTTTTTTATTGAAATTGATGAAAACATTTTGCAAACCAATGTCTGACACAACTTTCTGAAGCAACTGATTGGAGAAGGGAAAAACCTACTGACAGGCTATTTTAGAGGGTCCTTATGCTAAGGTGTACATGATTCCCAAATGATGACATATATTGGTTAGTTGGCATGGAATCTGCGTAAAATGCTACCTACATTCAACACCTTAGGAATGATAACATTTAGTCTCACGTGGATCTTAACCTCGATTATTGCCTGAACAAGGTATCCTGGAAGCATATCACACTGTTGCTTTCAAGACACGCACTAATGATAGCTTCCTATAGTGTTCATCATGGCCACCTACGACATAGTCGATGTAGTCAGTTTGAATGCCATAAAAAAACCCACGTTTGATCTACGCAAACATAGTACCGAATGTTGACAAGCCTTACAATGTCGAAAAACTACTAATGATTTAGTGCATTTGCAAACAATAGGGTAGTGAGAACACCGATCTAGAGAAGGAGAAAACCAAGACAAGCTAGTGTAGAGGGTCCCTACATTGCCAGGTGTATAGGATTAGACGAGACATCTATAGGTTCCACGGAGTCTGTGTAGCCACCCGTCAAAGTTGAACGATATTTTGGTCTCAAGGCTCTTAAGGGACTACGCCCGAATGAAGTAGCCCGGAAGCAACGACCTTGTCGCGCACCAAAAAATCACCTCCTCTAGCATTCACATAGCCACCCGGATGTGTTGGTGTAGTCAGTTTGGTGCCACGACCCACTGTTTGCAAAATATAGCATTTCACAACCTTACACTAGCTCGAACTGTACTATTTTGTGCGTTTACAAACAATAGGGCAGCGAGTGCACTGATCTTGGAAGGAAAAAAATGAGAGAGGCTATTTTAGAGGGTCCCTACGCCGAGGTGTCAGATCAGATGAGACATCTCTAGGTGCCACAGAGTCTGAGTAGTCACCTGTCGAAGTTGAACGATATTTTGGTCTCAGGGCTCTTAAGGGACTACGCTCGAACGAAGTAGCCCAGAAGCAACGACCATGTCACACACTAAAAAAATAACTCCTATAGCATTTACCTGGCCACACAGATGTGTTGGCGTAGTTGGTTCAGTGCCACGACCCACAGTTTGCAAAATATAGCGTTTGACAACCTTACACTGGCTCCAACTGCACTATTTCACGCGTTTGTAAACAATAGGGCAGCGAGAGTACTGATCTGGG
Source organism: Taxus chinensis (assembly GCA_019776745.2). Classification (NCBI taxonomy): domain Eukaryota; kingdom Viridiplantae; phylum Streptophyta; class Pinopsida; order Cupressales; family Taxaceae; genus Taxus; species Taxus chinensis. The sequence continues at coordinate 812,679,961 of CM034147.1, forward strand.
AAGGAAAAAATTGAGAGAGGATATTGTAGAGGGTCCCTACACCAAGGTTTCGGATCAGATGAGGCATCTCTAGGTGCCATGGAGTCCAAGTAGTCACATGTCGAAGTTGAACGATATTTTGGTCTCAGGGCTCTTAAGGGACTATGCCTGAACAAAGTAGCCTGGAAGCAATGACCTTGTTGAGCACCAAAAAATACCTCCTCTAGTGTTTTCCTAGCCACCCTAACATGTCAGCATAGTCATTTCAGTGCCACGACCCACCGTTTGAAAAATATAGCATTTGGCAACCTTACATGGGCTCCAACTACACTATTTCATGAATTTGCAAACAATAAGGCAACGAGAGCACCGATTTGGGAAGGAAAAAACTGAGAGATGCTATTATAGAGGGTCCCTATGCTGAGGTTTCAGATCAAACGAGGCATCTCTAGGTTCCACGGAGTCCAAGTAGTCACCCGTCGAAGTTGAACGATATTTTGGTCTTAGGGCTCTTAAGGGACTATGCCTGAACGAAGTAGCCCAGAAGTAACGACCTTGTCGCGCACCAAAACAATGCCTCCTCTAGCATTCACATAGCCACCCGGATGTGTCGGCGTAGTCAGTTCGGTGCCACGACCCACCGTTTACAAAATATAACATTTGACAACCTTACAATGGCTCGAACTGTACTATTTTGTGTGTTTGCAAAAAATAGGGCAGCAAGTGTACCGATCTGGGAAGGAAAAAACTAAGAGAGGTTATTGTAGAGGGTCCCTCCATCAAGGTGAAGGATCAAATGAGACGTCTCTAGGTGCCATAGAGTCTGAGTAGTCACCTGTCGAAGTTGAACGATATTTTGGTCTCAGGGCTCTTAAGGGACTACGCCCGAACGAAGTAGCCTGGAAGCAACGACATTATCGTGCACCAAAACAACACCCCCTATAGCATTCACCTGGCCACCCAGATGTTTTGGCACATTTGGTTCAGTGCTATGATGTCTTGAGGCATGACTTCTCACTCCTCGCCTCCATCCATTTCCTAGGACTCAAAACATTCAATGTCACTTGTTTACCTTCCATCTCTCTTGTTCTCTTTGGACTTGCCTCTGTCCTCTTAGGTGCTTCATCACTGTCATTGCTTTGCTCTCTTGAGCTATGTTGTTATGGTGATCTCTCTCCATCCTCTGTTTCCCCAGCTATGTGCTTACATGCTCATTATGTTTGCATTGTAATATGGTCATGCTCTTGGCTACCTTGAAACTTTTTACATACTTTTCATCTCTTAATGGGTATCTAATACCCTAATTATCATGCTTTGAAGATTCACAAGAATAAAGCATTCCCTTTTTATTCTAATACTGGATTAAGTATTTGAATATAGGTCAAGAATACTAAATGGAGTTGAAATTAAATGAGCCATAATTGCTAGTGAAGCAAGAACTAGTGAAAAGTGGTGAGTAAAGGTAAGTCATGTTAAAGGAATGAAATGCATTTATTCATTGTTTCTAATAGTATGGTGAGAATGTGAACATATGAATAAGATTATCAATAAAATGCTAAGGCAAGTGGCTTCAAGTTTGCATATTTTGATGAAATTTTATAAGGAGAGTGAAGTGGCCAATCAAGTCACTTATGAAGCATGCTAAAAGAAGTGAAGGAAAAAAATAAGTGAGAGCCTATGAAGGAATAAGAGGAAAATAGTTTCCATGCACGAGAAACATGAAGAAGAGAAAAAAATTCTCATAATGGAGAACATAGCACGAAAGAAGAATAATGGAGGAGAAAGGAAGTGCAAAATGAAATGCTTAGAGAATAAATAGGTACTCATTCAATATGAAATGAGAAACAAGAGGAAAGTGGCGAGAAAAGGTCAAATTTAAGTTTGAGGAAAGCATGTAATGGCTATGATCAATAAATGAAGAAAGTGAAGGAGAGAGTGAATATTTGTTGTACATGAGGAAATACAAAGTCTTGAGGAGATATTTATGACAGGATATTCAAAGCAAAAAGAGACAAGTCAAGAGAAAAAAGAGTGAACAATGGCAAAATAAGGAGAAAGAAAGAAGTCTTGAATACATACAAGCAAATAAAAGGAAAGAGAGGATGGTAAGTCCAAGAAGAAAGAGAAAACAATGAAAAAGAAAGAGAGAAGTGAATTTACTTTAAAGGATAATCAAATTGAATGTTTAACTTCTTAGTTGATTGGCATATAGCACCAAATTATAGAGAGATAAGGTGTGTACATCTATTGATTCCCTTAATTTCATGAAAACAATGTAAATGCTTCCCTTAATTTCTTAATAATTGTATCGTGCAATGTTGCACCATAAGTAATGTTATATTCATATAGATCAAGATGAACTCTACCTCACTTATTTCTATCAATGTTCGCATTAGTTGATATATAATAGATGAGTGTTAGCTTTAAAAGAAAAAAAAGTAATTACGTATTGCCCTTTTGTAGTTCACCTAGCATGGTTTTGCTTAATGGAATAGGTTTGCTTAACAATTGTACCATGTAGTGCTCCAGGACATGGTTTTTTAATTTTAAATCAAACATACATATCTAGAACTAATAAATGGTTATGAAAACATACATAGAAGGGTATCATACATGCAATGAAATCGAATCAAACATATAGAAGTAATATTGCTAAATGAAAACCAACACACATGGATATATAAGAATCAAACAAAGTGTGCTCCAGATGCACGTATATGAAAATATGTAAGTTTATAACATGTGTACATCTCGAAATAAGTGTGTCATAATGTATATAGGACAACATGCGGTCGCAAAAGGCTATATATACAATGGACTATATGAAGAAACATGTTCACTAGGACCAGATGGCCCATATATATATATATATATATATATATATATATATCTATGTACATCCAGGTGGACTATGAATCTACTCATGAAACATCTTCCCTCTCTTCACCCTGCTAGAAGTAGCATGTTCACGACCTAGGGATGTAGTGGAGGGAGATGCCACTATGGGTTTCATCCGTGTGGTCCTAAGCATCTCTAAGAAGGCCTACAACCTAACCTGCACATTCATAAACAACAAGTTTTTAACACCCAAAATTTTAAAATACATTCAAAATTTAGAAACTTATACAATTTAGTTAAAATGCATGTGAAATCTTACCGCAATGTCATGATCCCTATCAATTTGTTGTTGACGCATCGCAGGGACAACAATAGACTCACAAGGGGTAAGCTACATACAAATAATTAATTTTCAAATTAAATATTTCACATACATACAAAATTTGATATTGTAGATTTAAGTAATAAGAAATAATGAACCTCCAAAATTTAAAAAATTGTACCTCAGTTAGTGGATCTGCAGATGCTATGGCAATATCTACAGTAGCCTCCATAGTCTACATATATGGAGGAGTCTCTCTGGCAGTCATAAGCTATACAAAAAACATGTACAAATCAATATTAAAATCTACATGACTGTGCACCACATAACAGAGGTCCAAAGCATGTAATCCACATGAACTTCCACAATTAGAAACAAAGTGTAAAGAGAAACTAACCTGTGTAAAAATCATGTGAGGCGTGCCAGTAGCCTCAATTCCCAGAGTAGATGATGACCTGCTAGGCTCCTGTGTAGTGCCCACTTCCCTCCGACACCTTTTTGATTATTGTTTTGATACTATCGACTACACTTATGGATATATTATAGTTTTGATATAGCATGAGTAGATATCAGAGATACTGAACTGTTATTGATTTGATTCTTATATGATGCATATGGACTACTGGAGACATTTGATGTTGATATTGATATACTTTTGACATGGTTATTTATTTGAAATTCTGACATGTGATATATTTAGTCATATTGAGTAGACCTTGATAATTGGATTAATGTGATGATCGTTTTGACATGAATGAAATGTGGAATAGAAATGTGCTAGAAATTGTAAGTGATATCGTATTTGCATAGATGATATTAATTAATATATAGTTGATTTTAGATTTATATCGCATATTTTGGCATGAATGTTTTAATGGGGCCACGAGGTTGAATGAGGTATCATCTGTTTTGCAAGTATATTATATTCACAACAACATCGGGGGAGTGGAGACCAACCACATCGAAATTCGATAAGAACCCAACTAGGGTCACCATGGCAAAATGTAATTGTGTGTGTGTTAGAATTATTTTGTTAGGGAAAAATTGTGACCTAGGAGTCATGTGTTGTTTTGTTTTAATTTTCCCTTTCTATTATGTTAGTATGTGTTTTCTCTTAGTAAGTGAAATTTAACTTGTTTTATTATTTATATTTTGGATTGGTGTTTACCCCTTTATTAGTCATGGGTTGTAGTGTCTTAATTAAGCTAATTTTAATTTTTCCTAAACTAACTAAAGATGTGACTAAAAGTATTTCATTTATTAAAATCGATTTAGTCTTGGATTTTGTGTTAAGTGAAGTGTGTTTGAATTTTGAGTGTAACACACTCTACGCTTAATGGGAAACTCGAATTTGGCCTTAAAGGCCAAATTTGGAAGCTTGTGGAACAAGTCAAACTTGTCCCACACCTCTTAAATGCCCATGCCAACCCTACCTATGGGTTGGGGGGGTCAAATTTAGGCTCTTTTAGGTTTTTTGGGAAGTTAAAAAGGTGAAAGGTTAATTGCACTTTCTTTCAAATATTTAATTTTGTCCTTTGGGGGAGTGGGCTTAGATGGAGTGTGTAAGGTGCTTGTCATTCCTCTAACCACTCATTAATGGTGCATTGGAATATGAGGTTGACCAAGTGATGTGGAGTGGAGGGAAAATGAGGTGGCATCCTACTTGGAGCCACATCGTCCCTCCCTCTCTTTTCTCTATTTATTTACATGTTCATTTTTAGTCTCTTATATTTTTGGAGAGTAGAGGATTTTGAAGGAGTTTGTGGATTTTTGGAGCTTGTGGATACTTGCTTGATCTTTGGAGGGTTTTGGAACTTCATACTTGGAACAAGCTCTGCCATGGAAAGGTAGGAGCTTCACCTTTGTTTAAATTATGTTATTGTTATATGTATGTGTGTATATGTTGTGTTGAATGTAGTTTTTTCTTTGAAATTATTGTTGGGTATGGGTAGAATGCCGAAGTTGGGAGTGGGAGGAGACTATGGGGAGTTTATTTGAGGGAGGCATAAGAGATCATTTTCTTGAGGAGGGATTTTGGGTTGGGTGCCCACCTAGTATGAGAAATGCTTGCATTTTCTTCTTGTTATTACTTTGAGGGAGCCATAAGAGTTAAGGGAGGCATAAGAGTGGATGGAGGGATAAGGGGTACTTGAGGGAGGCATAAGAGTTGCTAGGGGTATTGTGTTTTGCATTGGAGGCTTTTTAGGTGGCACCCATTCCCATTGGGAGGCATAAGTGGCCTCGCCATAGGTCTTACTCTTTTGACTTTCTTGATAAGCATTGTTATATTGTTGTTTTGATTGATCTCTTCTTGTTGAGTTGTTGTGTTTTTATGTAAATAGAGTGAATTTGAAATTAGTTGTTAAGTATTGTGGAAGCTAGTAGTTTCCACAAGTTGAAATCTTCTCCCATTGTAATGTGTTTGGGGCTCAGGGGCCAATGGAGAGGATGGATTCTCTTCTCCATTGGGTATCTTGGTTGGGTGGAGAGTGTTGCCTCTCCCCCTATTTTTTTGTGAATCAAGAAAAGTTTTGGAGGAGCTACCTTGTTGGTGTTTGGAGCATTGGAGTCTTATTGATGGCCATGTAAAACTTCTTGTATTTTACCCACCTAGAGTGGAAGACATTGTAATAATGTAGTTCATTATTTATCTACAATTTTAGAATGGTTTCCCACATCAAGTGGAGGACATTGTAATGAATTTGTGAAGGGAAGTTGTATTCAAATAGTTGTTATTGATATTGCATTGCATGTGGAAAGAAACAAATAAGAAAAGAAAGAAGAAAGAATGTTATTGTAAAGTTAGTTGCAAATAGAAAAGAAAGACTCATTTTCATATTATACTTGCATTAGATAGTTAGTAAACCTCTTGCTTATTCCTTGGATAATAAAAGGGTGAATTGGAAAATAGTTTGTTACTCTTTTAGTGGAATGAAAACTTTCATTTAGTGTGTTGTTCTTGCTCTTGTTTTAGAATATATTAATGGAAATGTTGTTGTAAAATCTCTTGTGGATTGTTAGGAAATTTGTATTATGAAATATTAAATTTCATTGTGTTACTTAAAAGGCATGTATTGGAAAAGTTAGAATATTAGTGCATTTTTCTTGTATTGTTGATGGAAAAAACTTAAGTTTTAAATAGTCTTCGATATGCCAATAAAGTAATTTAAGTTCTAGCTCTAGTATGTTATCCTCATTTAAGAATTTATTGTAAATCCATTGCAAATTATTAAGGGAAATGAAATTAAATCTATTTTAACTCCCGTACAATACCTATTAATTTGTGGAGAAAGAAATTTTAGTGCAAAAACTCTAAACTTACTAATACCGTTACCCATATTTCATTAATGCTTGATAAGGATACTAATATCATAAGTATCACTCATACTAAAGTAATATTAATAGTAATATTAATATACTATTAATATTTTTTTAATATTAATAAAAGTATGCTAATGTAAACTATAGCCAAAGAAATAATATTAAACAATATATATATAGACACACACACACACACGTATTTATATGTAATTTATAAGAAAAAGTTTATAAAAGTTACAACTTTAGTTTATACGAAAATTTTTATAAAGTCAAAACTTTTAAAAAGGTAAAACGTGGAAACTTTTATGTATAAAAGTTAAAACTTTTAAGAAGTAAACAAATTGCTATAGCCACGATGGTGGGCATTTAGCATTGTGGGTATTTATGATAGTTTTAAGCCAAAAACTTTGGGAGTGCTATTTTTACTCCACCGTGTCAGTTTAGACCATTGCCTCCAAATTAGCATTAATGAACTCACTTTACACCATTAAAAAAAAAGATAAGAAACATGCATATTTCTTTGTACATATGGCCTGTGCAAAATATAAGACCCGCAGCCTTGGTTTTTTTATTCGGTTGAAATTATATATATAATTGCTTTTATATATATATAATTGCTTATATTTTCAGTTTTCGGGTTCACCCATTATAGAAGATAAATAAGAATATATATATATAGATACACTTTTTCATACCTAAATGAAAACATGAATCCAAATCATAACTCTAATGAAAATGGGACAAAAACCCATTTGCCCATTTGGGCATACACAAGAAAATGAACTAAATAAAAAGAATGAATACTTTTTGAGACCCTAATGAGGGTATAAACCAACTAAGAAAAGAAAAGAAGCATATTCATTCCTTCAAGAGCCTCCAACAACCTGTAAAACCAAAGAAAGAAAATGAATCAAATGAAATGAGAAAGAAGCTTTCATAAGGATGTTTTAGGGTTAGATTGCCTATTTCCTAATCTAGGGTCCATATTTAATCCATCCAAGGGACGAGATGCATCCCTACAAAATGTAGGTGGAGAGTGGGTGAGTGAAAATTACCCTTTTAATTTAAATGTCTTAATTTTAAAACATGAGTTGACTTTTAAGGGGTCACTTTATGGGGTAAGGGGATGTTTATTCTAACCCCATAGAAAATGGACCTTGTTATTTATTTATTTGTGGAATATTTAACTATAGTAGGAATTTAATTGTTTATTAAATTAACACTTAGAGTGAACTAAACCTTGGTTGGACTAAATCTACTTATTAGTTTTAATGCAGATTTAATAATTGGTTAAAATAGGAAATTATTAATTATTAAATATCATTGACCTTTAAACATTATCGTGACAATTGTAGCGTCGAGCCTATATGCAGGCACACTTTTCAAAAAAAATTATCCCATAATTTTTCTAACTAAACCTAGGTTGTTCTTGAGTCTCTTACATGCATTTTAGCGGGCGTTACATCCTGTGTATAAAAGAAAAACATATTAATATGTACAACATACATCTGAAACATTATAATAATAATCTAGTGCAATCAAATGAAATTAAAAATGTAAGTTTGTACAACTTGAAACTTACATTTGAAACACGCCTAGCTATAGTAGCTAGCATGTCGACGCCGGATGTTTCCTTCAACCGGATCTTGCTATTTAAAATAAAATAAAAAATTAGTTTTTTACATGTATGTACATGACGTACAATCATATATATTAATATGTCAAACATGTGAATTAAACTATTGTATATATATATATATATATTTGAAATTTACCTGTGAAAGACCAATATCAGTGGCACCAGTTCTAAAAACATTCCCCAACATCTCATCTATAGAAAAGAAATCCTGTGAACCAGCAAATGATGTCTCGTCTACAGTGCATACGGCACCACATGATCCACAGTGGTATGGTGCGCTAGAACTGGTGCCTCCACCAACATCACCAGATGCAATCTGGTCACTATGTTGGCTGAGAGTGTAAGTGAGCTCCCTCGATGCATGTAATGTATCAATCTCCACAACCTCCTTCACTATATGAGGGATAAATGAAGGCAGTGGGGGTTTTGGGGCGTGGGGGATCCTAGGCTGACCTACGCATGAACTAGGTCTGCTCTGTGCAGAGCCATCTGCTCGACCAAAAAAGTTAGAAAAGTGAAAATAATTTGGGACCTCATTGAGCACGAACTTGCAATATAATTTCTTCAAAAAATAAAGAGGAACCTCATTGTTGTTACATGGTGGATAATAAAAAACCATCCACCATCGGTCCCAAAAATTGTTTTTGATTCTGTCATCGTGGCACCAATGGATTGGGAACCATTTGCAAGTAATTGTAGGGGGACATTGGTTCTAGGGTCGATAAATAATGCACAAATGAGGTCTTTTCCAATTTTTTTGTCTTTGACAGCCGCATGGGATAGTTTATTCACATACCACCACCTAAATTCACTTCTAAAGGTGTTCCATCTATGTATTTGGTTGGTTGCGGACTCGACTTCGCCAATCAATGTTTGTAATGTATTGGCTAAAGTCATGTGGGATGGATTTGTAGCATGATTTTGTCTTATAGTTTGAATTAGGTTCTGAATGACAATTTTATTTTCTTGGATTCTTCCAATGATATTATCTTGTGTTCCTGCTAGCTCTTGATGGGGACAGAAGGAGCCACAGGAGGCGGATATATGTTTGGAGGAGGGTTTTGAGGAATTTTCGGAGGGTTTTGAGGAATGTTCGGTGGATTTTGAGCAATGTTTTGATGGTTTACACGATTTCGAGCTTGCCGACCAATTGATAAAACAAGAAAATTGTATACATAAACAAAAATTTCAAAAAACCCATGAAAATGCAAAAAAAAATGATTACAATTAAAGACTTATCTCCTCGTCTTGGCGGCATGGTTGAATCTATCACTATCCAGAAGTCCGATGAGTAATTTTGAGGTGGTATTCAAAGCACGAGTGAAAAAATATTTAGGAAAAATCGTGGTTTGAAATGAAAAATGAGGAAAATAAGGAGTCGCGGGACTGCTAATTTTTGTCTCAGAGTTCCGCGATCGCAGTTTATAACCACGCTCGCGGTTCTAAACCGCGATCGCGGTTTTAGGTTCGGTAATTATAGAACCTAGAATTTAGGAACCGCGATCGCGGTTTTTATGATTATGGTTCCTTTATTTCGGTTTTTTATGTCCACGGAATTGTCCACCAACTTCGTGCACTTACCCATATTTTGAAGCTAATATTCAAGTTCTGTGAGTTCATTTATTTCTTCATCTTCCTTTAAACTTTGTCTTCTCTCAAGTTTTTGAATTTGATCTTCATAATCTTTCAAAGTGCATCTCAAATTTTTATTCTTTCGTCTACACAATTTTAACTCTTCAAGAGCACATACCAATTCAACTTTTAGGCTCAAATTTTCTTCTTCTTAATCAAATTCTTCATAATCAATTGTATTCTTTCCTCTGGTGTTGCATTCTTCAGATATGTCCATGGCCATAAACAAAGATTCGGAATGAGTTTCATCATCCTCATTTTTAGAACTTCTTGAGTTACTTGAATTAGATTCACTTGACTTATCCTTTGAGTAGAAGTTTCTCTTATTCTTGAAGAACTTCTTCTTACCATATTTCTTCTTATAGTTCATCTTTTCCTTTTTATATTTGTGGCCTTCTTCAGACTTAGTTTCCTTGTTCTTGTTTGGACATTTAGCAAAAAAATGTCCTACTTGTCCACAATCAAAGCACTTTAATGGGATCTTACCGTTTTAATTTTCTGAGCCTCTTCCTAGCCTTCTCACAAACATTGTTTCAATATTTTTGTCATCTACATCATCATCCAAATCTGATTATTATTTTCATTTCTTAGGTTGATTCTCTTTCTTGGCTTTAAATGCAACTTCCTTTTTAATAGACTTAGTTCTAATTGATATCATTTCATATGTTGATAGGATGCTTTGTAGTTCATCCAATGTTAAGGTTTTCATGCCTTTGGATTCCTCAACAGTTGATAATTTAGCATCAAACATAGGATTTAGAGATCTTAGGAACTTTTGGACAACAATATATTTCTCTAGTTTCTCAACTAGGCCTTTGATCATGTAGGAAGCATTCCTCTCATCTTATTTCATGTTTAAGCTCTCAAAATGAGCTCTGTAGGTCTAAATTTTGGCTACCTTAACCTTTTCGTCTCCTTCATAAATACTCTGAAGCTTAGTCAAAATTTCCTTGGATGAGGTATAGTTCATTACTTTCACGAATTCATTTTCATTCAACCCACAAAGGATGGAATTCATGGCTCTTGAATTGCATTCATATGTTGCCTTGTCTGTTACAACATTAATTCAAGTAGTTGGAGGTGTGTATCCTTTTTAAATACTTTATCGTATATGAAAACTAGGTGATATAAGATAATTCTTCATTCTTATCCTCTAGAATGCATAATTAGTTCCAGTGAAGAGGGGTTATCTAGACATTTATAATCCACCTGGTACTTGATTGGTTACCATGATTGTGAAGAGATAATCCCCTTAAAGATGTTAATCTTACACCAAAAGGAATTTCTTTGATACCAATTGTTGGAAATCACAAGCACTGAGAGGGTGGTGAATCAATGTAGATCAAATATTTAAAGCATTTCAAAACAAATTTACTTGATTAGGAGAAATATTTGTAACATGAACATATGATCAATCACATGCAATAAAACAATAACTCACAACACAAGATTTATAGTGGGAAACCCATAAAGGGAGAAAACCCACATTGAAACCAACGCTTTATTAAGAACACCAATTCCAATGCTTACAATAATCTTGGTTTAGTTAAGTATCCACTTAAGTTATGAAGTGCCCACTTCAAAATCTCCAAGCACCCACTTTAAGAAAGCTAAGAACCCACTTGGCTAGTTTAGCAAGATGCAACATGCGAGGAGTACCCACCCCCTATCATCTAAGCACCTACTTTGTCAGATATTACAAACAATTTGATCATATACATACAATTTTTCTTATACAATAGATTATAATTAATTTTTTCTTCTTTCTTCACTCTTCAAGATTAGATTTTCATCACTCTTCTTACCTCCCTTTTAATGCTCTTCAAGCATTCTTTGATAAGCTAATGTGTTCTTCTTTAGACTTATATCATCACTCTTTCTTTCTCTGCAACAATCCTCTGGCTCGATTGCACATTTTCTCTATTTCTTCAGCTCGAATACCCCATTTCTCACTTGATGAAAAATGTATCATACTTAAATATACCATTAAATAGACAAGCATAACTGATTTTCTTGAGTCATGATTTTCTGTTGTTAATGCATTAGTGAATGTAGAAGAATTGTTTCCTAAAATTATCTTCACCATCCACTGGTGATTTTCTATTATAAGACTATTTCCAAAAATTATGTTTAGATACATTGTATGTCATTTACAAGATTGCCTCCTGAATTTTTGTCACTAACTTTCCTTAACATAATTTCAAAACCGAGGAAAAATTATGTTACAAATTTCTCTTCCTTTTCAAGATAAAACAACCTCATTACTTGTTAAACACTTTCAAGATCCTCAGACAGATAAATGTTCAAAAAATTAGGCAATTTTATCTATGCAATCATGGGATTCGATAAAATTTCCATTTTCATAGTCACAAACATGATCATTGATTGGCTTTCCATACGTCAAATTTATTGAGTTGTTCCAGACTTGCATGACATCATCTGATTCCTTGATGAGATTTCAAATCGTTCTTACAATTAGCCATGTCACATTCTCTATGTGTTTCCAAGTGTCACCCTCTACTTTGTCCACCTAATTCTATCTTCAACCTTCATATATTATATCTCAAGTGTGTACCATTTGTGAAATTCTATCCAATGATAAAGCTCCACATACTTCTCATTTTTTAGGATTTCTAAATGTGAAGCTTAAACCAATCAACTGGATCCATGTACATTTCTATGGTGTCGGGCTTGTCAGTGTGAAGCTCGATCTAATAAAACCACTCCATGTGCTTTTGGTGTCAATCTTCTTCATCAATACTACGTGTCTCGTCCTCATCTATAATATCAACATTATTTTTGTTTAAAAATGATGCATGATGGTTCCACCTTGGATTGTGGTCTATGACAAAAGAATAGTTTGGGTTTTGCATATCTTGGATGATAAAAATTTGTTCACATTGCTCAGGGAAAACATATGGCTCATCTGTGTCCATAAAATTTGATGTTTTTATCATAGGAAAACCATTACCATGCATATAAATTGTTCTATTATTTCCTTTCTCAATCAATGAAAACCACTTTACTAGAAAGATAACCTTCCTAAAGGCCCTGAAATCAAGTTCCATAACGTCCTCTAGAATTCTATAGTACTTCGTCTTTGTTTTAATATCGCTGGAATCCACCACATCAAAATATGCTGATATCCCGCAATCAAATGTACGACTTAGCTTATCCATCTTCTTAATGCAAAAGTGCTTACCATATGCCCACATTTATTTGTAATGTGTCACCTAGACAAATAAAATATTTACAATACAATGTCAATAAATCATACTTAAATATTAACTACAATACAATTTTACTAAATAGCATAAAAAACTAGAAAATATAAGCATGCACACACCTTCCCTAGATTTATTCCATTTATTGTTTCTAATTCTTCCCTTGATACATTAAGAGGATTTCTTTTACTTTCTTGTATAATATTATCTCTCAACCAATTCCATGGGCATTTATTTGGCCATGTATTTTTATGACTTTCAGGTAACTCTGGCACTCGACTCATGGACCCCATCCTTCTAACTGCTCTTCTATATGCAATTGTGTCAGCTTCATCTTTCTTTGTTTTGTATAGCTCTATCCATTTATCCATGCATTTCGCATGATTTGCAACATATAGGTGCATTTTTATCATACTCATTTCCATATGTAAGTGAAATTTGGTAAATTATTAAAATTAATATAAAGATATATAAAGGATAAACTATATAACCACTAAATACTTTATAAAAAATGATGCGTACCTCGTATTTTTCTTAATCTCCCTTTTCCTTGTAGTACTTCACTTGTTAGTATATCTAGTTGAGAATAACCCCACATACTTTGTGTTTTAGAATCAAAATCAGGTAAGTAATTAGATATAATATTCACCATTTCTTTGAATGCGATGTAACCCTCCACAATGGAACCTTCTGGTCGAGCCTTTTGTCTCACAAAATGCTTCAATACCTTCATTAAATGCTCAACAAGCCACATTGATCTTGATGCTACTAGACCACAATATTCTATCTCATTAACAAGGTGTATGAGATAGTGGACTTGTGGATCAAAATATATAGTAGGAAGATAGTTTTGTTGGCGGTAAACCCTTTTCGAAGGTTGATTGGGCTAGTAACTTTCCTTGAAGCCATTTCCATCCTGCTCCTATTCGTTGTCGAGCCAAGGACTTTAACCCATCGACAAGGGTTGATGAGTTCAGACGTTTGGTTTATTATCGCTTGGGATTCAGTTTTGTTATGAGTTGGGATATAGAACCCACTGTTAGTTGCAGAGAATTAAAAGACTGGGTTTTTCGACTTGCTTTAGCCCAATGAATAAACTTGTTACTGAGTTACTGTTGGAGATGTTCTGGTGACTCTGGTAAATTTGGATTATATACACTCTTTTTTTTAAGTATCTGTTGTTGCGTACTTCATTTACATGGGATTATATTTTTTTAAAAATAAAATACCCAGAAGACATGGGTGTAGAACGATATATGTATTTTTACACTAGTAAATCGAATCCTTAGATTCGAGTGTGTGGCTTCAGTTCGCATTATGCAACTTTTGTGTGGCATGCACCCAATCGGCATTGGTCTAAATGATAATCTGGGTGTACGAGTTAGTTGTTTGCGTGGTGGATGTTGACTCACCCTTGTGAAATAGTTGTTTTATGGCCATGTGCTTGGTCCATGATGCATTAAGAAACAAAATATAGGTGTGTGGCGCAGGTTGGAAGGGACGTGGTTTTAAAGTCAAATTCCATCTGTTTGTGCCTAAGGACCTACTGTCCCTCACCCCCCCTTCCTGCCTTCTAGACTGGTACGTGGCCATCCCCCACTGGCCTTACCTCTGCCAGCCGCCCCACCTCCTTTAATTCCTTTGATTTGCAAATTTCTTGCGCCCTGTGCTACCTGCTCCCTTTGACCTGTTCTGGCCGCGTGAACAAGGAGGAGTGTTTTTTGTTGGGATTTGAGATGAATTGCTTCAGCGTGTTCTGGACAGTGGATTCATTGATGGTGAAATGAAGGTCTGTCACCCTGTTATTGCGTGGGTGGGTGTGGATTCTCAAATTCGTGCTGTACAGGTAGTTTCAGTGGAGCGTAGAACTGAAATTTCTCCCAGGAAAGTGCCGTGAGGAAGTGGTTCGCTATATGCAGCAGCTACAGGGTAGAGAAGTAAACTTACCTCAGAAAATCAGTGGCCTCCAGGGAGAGCAAGTGCAACAGCTACTGCAGGGTGATCCCAAGGAACCGTTGGTGCTGAACCTGATGTTCTGGTTGCACGCGACCACAGTCGTGATCAGTGGTTGCAAAATCTTGCAGCTGTAGTAGAAGGACGAGATAAAGTTTTAGTTGAGCTGTCTTGCCTTTTCATTTTGGAAAGTCGCTTCTGTCCAGGTGGTGAATTTAACATGGAAGAAGCTCGATCAAATCTTGAAGGCAGTTTTAGGGTTTTGAGTAATCTTTCAAAGCTGCACTGGATTTTTGAAATCACAAAAGGAACTAAACTTTTGAAGTTCAGTGGTAAGGATGTTGAATACTTTTCTCAGTGGTTGAGCAAGTAGTATGAGTTGTCTTTTTTTTGTGCAGAGTTTATGTTTTGAGGTTTTCAACAAATGTGTAAGCTGTAACTGAAATTCTTGTGTTGTGATTCTTGCGAGGGGTTTTTCATTTTTTCACTGTAAATCAGTTCATTGTGGATGGTAACTGCCCTTCATTTTAGATAGACTAAGGCTACTGGTTTTCCGTACCCAGTTTTCACGATCTTCCATCGACCACCTACATATATTCCCCTTACAATATATATTTCTTCAACAAATGTGTAAGGTGTTGCTCAAATTCTTGGGAGGTAGAAATTCGTGTGTATTTATTTTTTCACTGTAATTCAGTTCACTGGGAATGGGAAGCTGCATCTCCTCAGACTATGGTTCGAATCATGCTAAGCCTCTAAATTTGTTGACAGCAAAATTGATATTGATGGACGGGAGCATCCAGGAGTTTTCGGAACCTGTGAAATTGCCATGAGATCCTCAGCAAATATTCAGGCGGAGGCCACTTCATCTGTAGTTCTGGTGGTCTGTACACGGGTGAACATATTTCTCAGGTCCTCCATGAGGATGACTTGTTGCAGGTTGGGGAGCTCTATTTTCTTCTTCCCAACCAGAGATTGCAGTTCGTGCTAACGCATTTCGATATGGCTTCTATGCTTCTCAAAGCCAATGGTGCTATTGAAAAGAGGAGAAAATTTAAGGGAAAAGTTCAGCCACTGTTCAATATTCATTTGCAGGAAGAGGATTCAACTCCGTCTGTTTGTTGTATGTCAAAGACTGCATCAGGAGCAACTAAGAGTAGGAAACAGAGGAGACAATCTAAGTTGGAGACGATTTTGGAGGGTTCATAGTGCCTTACAGTACAAGTTATATTAACAGAGACAGAGGTCTGTATCAGTTATTCAAGAAACCAGGTAAAATTTGAGTCTATAACAGCTTAAAGAAGATGCTAAAGCTCTGGAATCTTGCATAATGGCAACATTATCTTCATGAAGTTCGATTCACAGTCGGGTAGACACTAAAGGCAGGTATATCTCAATAATGGGAGGTAAATGTTGTTCACGCTTCTAAATTCAAACTTGGGTCAGTGTTAGAGAAGCTGATGAGTCTCTATTGAGCTCTAATTCCTCAAACATGCTCCTAGCTCGATGAAGAAGTGCAAAAGACAGTTCTTGTCTTTTGACATTCCTGTCTCTTGAACTTGCTAGGAAAGGTGAATTGACCTTCTTGAGTTTTCAAGATTGAAAGGTCAACTTAGGAAGTTGAAGGGGTGGCTCGAGGTTCTTTTGAAGAGTGAGATTAGTGTTGTGTGGAATCATGAATAAATAGATAAGAAAGGTGTTTGAGAATTGGACTGAGAAATATAGAAAATACAAGAGTTGAGAGTGAATGAGTGCAGATAAAGAAAAAGTGAATTGATTCAGTGAGGGTGTTACCAGCAGACCTGATGAAATTTATTTACAAAGAGTCTTTATTGAGATCTTACTTGTTGTACGATGTAACTCATGGAAGAGAATCTCATAGGGGCGGATCTGTTTCATATCAGAGTATTTATGAAGCACTTTTTGCTTTGCAATAATATGAGCTTCTTCAACGAGTCCTAACTTGGCAGGCAAAAAGGTTTCTGTCGGATTAATCACGCCTTACAGGCTGCAGCTGAAACGTTTGCACCGAGTGTTTGATGCTATCCTCAACCTGATGGAGGAAAAGGTTATTTATCATTACGGTAGATGCCTTCCAGAGCCAGGAGCGTGAGGTAATCATTATGTCTTGTGTCCGAGCTTCAAATCATGGGGTTGGGTTGTAGCTATTTTTCACCGCGTGAATGAGGCGCTAGCACGAGCTCGCAGAGCACTTTGGGTTAAGGGCAAGCAGCGGCATTGAAACAATTATATGCATATGGAGATGGCGTTTTAAACCAGGCATGTTAAACCTGCCCTTGCAATCTTCTGCTACCCTTTTATTATGTCATGAATTGAATGTCCTTCTATTTTCTTTTATCTGTTATGGCATTTAGAATGGGCTTCTGCTTTTTCCTTGCTCCTCAATTAATTGCTCTCTGGCTTCGAAAATGGTATTTTGTAGCATAAAATTATTTCACAATGGACAAAATGAATGAACTAGGTAAACAGTAAAACTTAACCTTTGTTTATGTTATTAGTTACTGCAATTGTCTGATCAATAATGGTAATTTATGAAAAGCTATCTCAAACCGATTACAATTCTAATTCCAGTTTTTTTTTTTTTTTTAAATGGCTAGGTTGCTTTATGACTGCCTGATAATGCTTTTATTCTAAATGGATGTAATAGTGAAAGGCAGAAATTAAAATTGTAGAGTTTTCTCTTTCTTGGTAAAGTGTATGATGTTATAGACATTCTATGTAAATTATCTTCCTTGTGAATCGAACTCTGTAGTAGCAGATGTTTTCTTTGGAGCGACTATGAGGATAGGTCGAGTAGACTGTCGTGAGATAGATGGGTATACCCAAGCTATTCATATGTTGTTTTAGAGACGGAAGAGAAGGCATAGTTCGTAGGAAGAGTATTTTGCTTTGTACTTTTCCCCTTCGCTGACTGTTAACCTTGTGATTGGTGACTCGAGTTGGGTCACGGTAGAGGATCTTGTGTCGATTCACTTATATTTTCAACAGACTATCCCTTGCTTGTTTAAATTCAAGTATCGAATGAAATGGGTTTCTATTAAATCCATTTTGTAGCTTAGCAAACCTTCAATAATTCAGGTAGGGACTTTCTGAGTAAGTGTTGACTGAGGCATGTGTGAAAATAGAATGGTTATCTTTCTTCGAATTGGGTTAGACTTGTATGAAAATGAAAAAAAGTATGAATCGACTCAGTTACATAGTTTAGTGAGCTAAGTCCTTAACTCTCACAATGATCATACGAGGGGTGGATTACGGGTTTATTGCTGATTATGTGATGTAAGATAATAACAACCTTTGGTGAAAAGACTTCTTCTTGATCCTTGCCTGTGTAATCCAACCATAGTTGTTGTATGTAATTTTAGTTGGATAGAATCTAATTTATTTAACTTCTTGATGAAAAGTAATTAGGTTCGGTGAGAATTGTTTGGTATATTGAACCTTCAGATTTAGTTATAGTGTTGTGACTATTATATGTATGTTGGTTTATTCAGCTGAGTGAAGTTAACTTTAATCTTTGACTGATTTGTGTTTATATATGGTTGGGGCCTATATTCTTCCTAAAACATGGATGTGCGTTAATGCAGTCTTGTTAACAAGTAATTTTGAATATGTTAAGTCATTTGACCGATCTTTATCTTTTTGGTTAATAATAATAGAATGATGTTTGGGTGTTAGATTTCAATCACGTAATCCATAGGATTACTTGACTGAAATCTCAATACTCTCAGCCTTGTTGTCTTCACCAATAAGGTCTCACCTTGATTATCTTTGGAATATCTCTCTCACTTGAATATTGGGATTCCTCCTTGTTGGCTGGTATAAATCTCGTCATCTTGTGAAACATGTTGATTAGTGGTTTGTGATTTGATCCATTCTTGAGTTTAGAATTTTACTTTCATGATATTATAAAATGTTAGCTTACTGTTGCAATGGGTAGTCTTAACATGCTCAGTTCTCGCGAACTGATTCCAGCTAGTATTTGTGCAGATGGATTGTGCGAGTAGATTAAAGGAAAGAGTTGTAAAGGTTTCATCAGTGCAATTTATGAAATTCCTTGTAAAAATGTCCAATGTGAGGTAAATTTTGTAATAGTGATTGCAAAGGAAATTAGAAGACCTCTTGCCTTGGGTTGTTCAGAATTTGCGTGAAGATGTTATGTTGTCCTTCTGTAGGTAAACTGGTAACTTATCTTTGTGGGAAATGTTATTCAAACTTTCACTGGCATAAGCATTGTAAAACTTGGATCTTGAGAATTAAGTGTTAATTTAAATCTTTCTGAGACTCTGTATTGATGTGTTATATGTAAGTCGTAATGGGGTGGTTTTCCTTACAGAAGTTACCTAAAAGTTTTATTCAAAGAAATACGTTGTGGTTTAGATCCCCTTGAAAACAAACATTGCCTTAAGTAATCAAGAGTGAGACTATCCTTGCAAAGTGATTCTATATAGCGTGTTATCCCTAACTGAACTAGTAAAAAAAAAAATTACTTTTTTTTGGTGAACGCTAAAGACAAGCTTAAAGGAAAACAATGGTTAGTTTATAATAAGATTTAACAAGTAAGAGAAGAAAATTTTGAAACCACTCAATTTATCTCTCAGCCTATTTAAAAGTAAGTGGCTTCCTCTGGATAAGCTCTTTCGGTGAAGCCTAAGTAAGAGCGCTAATAACTACGTATAAAACCACGAGCTTCTATTAAACCTCAGAATGAACTAATGTCGTTTTAAGGGTGAATTCATTTGACCTTCTTCCTTTAAATTTATCCAGGGTGTCTTATCAAAATAAATAACCTCTAATCATTTCTTACTGTGGCTTGCCCTAGCTGTGAGAGTATCAGTGGTTGGTCTTCTATGTTGTTCTGTCAAAAAAAAAATATTGTCCTTGATAGGTGTGGACGTTTCCGTGCCGCTTTTATGGCCATCCTTGTATCGAGTTGTTCACAGAGTTAGTTGTAACCTTGGTGACGACATGTTGCGCCATGTTATGTGTCAAGCAAGTCAAAAAAAAAAAAAATCCTGTCTTTTACTCAATGAAATTTGAAGAAAAGAAAAATATTTTAACTCTAAATTTAAAACTTACCTTAATCAGGTTGTGCCAATCATGTGTTTTTAGTCCTATTAGATCCTCATTTTTCGCTCTAGAGAAACAATTGTTTATTGTGGCACCATAACCTGTAGGGAACCTTATTTTCTTTATGGCTTCATTGATATGATTTTTCTCCTCAATGCTTAATCTCTAAGAAGAAGGGAGGAATGTGTTATCAACAGGATTTGGCCATAAATGACGCGCGACTTTACTCACTTCAAGGTCCTTCCTCAACCGTATTCCATCTTCCTTTTTTCCAATGATAAGATTCCATAGTGATCTTGATACATTGCGTCCAATGTGTATAACATCAAGTAGGTGTATGATGGGCATACTCCTATAATTCTCAAGTTCATCAAATATTGAATACCTTTTCATGCCTGGAGGTAGTTGTTCTTCACAAAAAGAAAACAATTATAAATTAGTACGATACTCAATGTTGGTCTAAAAGGAGTTAATAGATTTTTATATTTTTCCTCACCTCCACCATCATGATAAGCAATATACCAGTCATTTGGAGTCAAAACCCTTGGAATAGCATCTCTTACTGGTTTTGTATTAAAATCATTTCGTTTTGTTACTCTATATGGATGATTAAGAGGAAAGAATTGTCTATATTCATAGTATATATCCTTCTTTAAGTGTTTTGAGTGTCTCACAATTCTTTGAAATCCACATTATGGACACCCAACTTTCCCTTTTGTTTGAATACCTATAGTCATGCATAATCATTATGTCAATGTAAAATTTTAAATATTTTCAACAACTATAAAATGATGTGCAATATTTAATTTAAAGAATATATTATAAATCCATTTACCACAACATAAAGATAACCTTGGGGCATCATGAATGGTCCAACACATCATGCCTCGAAATAAGAAATATCTCCTCCCAATAGGCCTTCATATGTCATGCATTTCAAATCCCAGCCATCCATATTGCGTACTTGATACTTTCCTATAACCACAGATAAGTTCAAAAATAATTAGATACTATTATATTATGAATATTTCATATAAAAATTATAAAATAAAATATATAAGTCAGGAAGGTTAATCACCTGGAATAATTAGAGTCAACATTATATGTTCCTTCTTTATTGCCATCCATGGTGGGATATTATTGAGGATTGCAACTACTGGCCATGTTGACCATCCTGATGATTGAATTGAGAATGGATTAATCCCATCCATAGCTATTGAAATTCTTGCATTTCATTTCTCACGTGAAAAATATAGCCATTTCTCATCAATTTCTTTCCATGCCTTGCCATCTGCTACTGTTCGTAAGGTTCCATCACTAATTCTATTCTCAAAATGCCAACCCATGAGCTTTGCTAATTTGTTACATTTAAACATTTTCTTAAGTTGTGAAATTAAAGGAAAATGGCAAAGAACTTTCCGTGGAAATGTTTTTGAATCAACAACACCTTGATGCTCATATATACTAGTATGAAAAAACATCACATTCTTGTAACGATTCTTTCACACCATATTATAACATACAATCATTAGGACATGCATGGTAAACATTATAGTTCAATCCTATATTTCTTAAAGAGTGTTTTACTTCCCTGTCGGACTGAGGAAGATGATTACCCTTGGGAAGAACCTTCATAGAAATAAATCTACATGATAAGAACACACAATCTAATTAGAAAAAAATAATATGACATATGTGTGTATGTAATCATTGTAAAACATGATTAAAAATGTTGATATAAAGAAATGTCAAGAAATTTAATATTTAATTATTAAATTTACGTACCTCAACAAAGCAGTAAAGCTAGTGTCTTACCACCCATATATAGCCTTTATGTTCAATAACAAAAATATTGTTGATAATACAAATATATCTGCATTTTCATACAACATTTTCCTTGCCATTTCATTCAATTCAAAGTCCTTCTTAGTGAAAATGTCATGAAGTAAATTATCAATAGTTGGATCCATGTTTGGAACTTCATCATTCATTATGTTGTTTTGGTTTATATCCTCCACATGTGGATTAGTTGTATTGGGAGGAATAATATTGGGAACCTACAATATGATTTTATATTATTAAATAATCCATGAGAAGTAGTTGAAAATAAATCATGCCACATGGCTAAAAGTGACAAGAAAAAACAAATTTTGAACTTACCATGTCATTAGGTTCCATGTGACCATTACTTTCAAGTGAGAAATAGTTATAGAACATCTCCATTTTCTATGCCCTTTACATTTGAAGTATTCACAATATGTACTTTGCTCATACCAGTCACTAGTGTAGGGTTGAGGACCACCACTAGAATCACTATCATTGGAGTTACTAGGCATTTTAAAATCTACAAAAGTTCAAACAAACGTATCTTAATGATAAAACAAAAAAGTTCAAACAAATGTATCTTTATGATAAACAATAAAAATTGTAACTCTTAGTATTTAATACAATGTCTAGATTACGAATGCACAAAATTTGAAATATATAAATAAACCTTGTATGATATCAATAAAATAGAATTTTATGGAGCCAATGCTAAATTTAATAGTTTAAAACTTGTCTATAAAAAACCAACAAAATTGAAATTTTAATTTGTTTGAAATTTTATTAGAAATATTATAGATAATTCCATATAAAATTTAGAAGAATAATTTTATGAGTTATATTTGTGGTTTAATAATTTAATAAATATGATTCACTATGAATGTATAACTGAAAAATAACACTTAATCACTCTCGTTCCATAAACTATAAAATATTGCATATTTCAATTTTTATGTTATATACAATTATTAAAAAATATAGTTATTTTATATTTATTGTCCTAATTTTAACTTCTAAAAATAAATATAAACTCTTTTAATAACAATAATTGTAATTAAATATTTTAATTATATATAAAATTAGTATATAATTATTTCTTATTATTTATATTATTGTGCATACTTTCCTCAACATTAATACTAATTTTTTGATTCACTATACCTACCATTAATAAATACTAATTATTTAGTCATTAATATTACTATGACTAGTATTTTTACCTATCTGTCATACTCAAGTTTATCTCATGTTTATCCATAATTTATGGTATTCAAATTTTAGGAGTCTTTCCCCATGTCAATATTCCTCAAGTCTTGCCTTGATTTATGGCTTAAACCTAACCAAAAAAACATTTCAAATACATTTCAAATTTTCTTTCTTTCAAGTTGCAAACCTCGAAAAAATTTAATGGATCATGAAACAAGGTAATCTCCCTAAACAGTATCATAACTTTTTTTTTTCCAAAAAATTCTATTTTTGTTGAACATGTTGAAATTTATCCAAATCTATGGTTAGTTTGCATAGTATATTAACTATTTTTCTCCCAAAACAATCTTTTTCTGTTATAGCTCTTGAAGGTTTCTAGACTCAATTTCCACCACTCATCTTTGAGTATGCTAATGCAGCTACACAAAAGACTCTATTCTAGTTATGGATTCATTTTTTCTCTTTTTACTATTATTATTATTTATATTATGTATAGATTTTAATCATGTCACATAATCTCATTTTTATAAGATCAATCTGGTCAGTCATTTCATTTAGGCATTAAATCTCATCTTGTTTGACTGAGTTTGTGAATAGTAAAATCTGACATCATCTTGACAGTCTTTCACTCAGATCAGAATTGGAAGTAGTGAATTTCTAAGTTTGTGGTATATAGTAATCTCGTGAATTTTCTAATCACTTATGTAACTTTTAACTTATAAAAATCAAGATAAATCTTTTGAAAACAACATTGACTGAAATGGTCAATGTAGATGCAAAGAAGGATTGTTTATAATTTCCACGTTATACTTTGTAGCTTAGGGTTTTAGACCATAAAAAAATGTTAAAAAACGATTGTAAATTGTCTATTTGTAGGACTCCAAAAATATTCTTAAATACATTTACTTTATTATAGCTTTAAAATCTGCATTCCGTAAATAAAAACTAGTGAAGATGACTGCACATTATTATTATAAATTGTCAAAATAAGTGTAAAAACCCTGAACTATAGAATTTAAAGGTGAGAAATTGTGAAATATAGATCTACTTGCATACGGAAGCCCTGTTATTGGATTCTATTTGATTGTGAACTGAGCCTCGAAAGAAATCAAAGATTATATATAAACTCCCAACAAATTATTGAAATAAAGTTAGAGCCCTTTAAGGAAAAAAAAATTTGAATGATATCTACCCCATCCATTAGGTCCTGAAAAATTCAAAACACAAAAAAACAAAGACATGTTTACCCAATCCAGCCATGAAATCAATATGCCAACCATTTAGACCATTTAGGCTTTATGAGGTAGAAGTGATAGATATATAGGTGAGTGTATCTATGAAATAGGAAAGGATATGTTTGAGAATGGGAAAAAAAAAATAATTAAAATCTTTTGTTTGGAGGATTTTTTGTGTTGTTTTCCTTTTTTCCAATGCAGATCCAAGAGTTACAGCTGATTACTGTTATAAAAAAAAGTTTTTGTCTTGCAGAACATGAATATTTTTCCCCTTTTGCTCCTAAATGTTAGAGACTTATAATTGACTAAGATGTCGGTTACAAAACAGAGTTTTCTCCCTCTTAAAGAGAAGTCTCTGAGCTATCTAATGGGAAGGTTTTGAATATATTTTCCATATTGCTCCAGAATTTTGAGAAATAAACAAGTCCCTTAAATGTTTTGCATCTTATGCTGGAAACTTTTGAGAAAGGAACAAGTCCCTTCATCCTTTTGCATCTTCAAATACGTTGATTAAGATTTCAAAAGAAACATGCATATCTAAACTACATATAAATTTATAATTTATGAGTTTACTGGTGCAATATTCATTTTTAGAGACAATAAATATTCTATTAGAGAACATGCAAATAATGAAATACTGCAAGTATATCCAACGAATAATTCGATGGATTAGCTCTAACTTCAAAACAAGGATAAGATCTACTCTAACTAACTTCCATTTTGATCAATATGAAGTTTAGTTCAGTGGTAAAGACAAGCATGCAGCCTGGTAGATTTCTACAAGAATCACGAATATACATACCAACTATTCTTAAAACACTCAGGCCAATAATCTATATTAACAATTTAGAAGCCATAAGTAATACTTTCCCTAATTCATTCTTCCTTATACGGTCTTTTAGGCGTAGCTACATGTCATTACATATATCACACAACATATTTACATGTATTTTTAGTCAAATACATGTCATGTTAAATGGTATGCCGTGACGGGTAGAAGCAACTCAAACCATGTTTTAATCCTAGAGAACAAGTTGTTACACAATTTGGATAGGGCATACATGCCTAAGCTAAAATATTAGAAAAATAATAAAAAAAGATAATTACTGTAGGACAAATCGAATCAAACAAGGGCTGCGTTGCAGCAATAGTACCTGTCTGAATGCAATATTGCAAATGTTGGTTTGATATTCAAAAAAATAAAATGGTTTTTTTGCTCTCAAAAAGTCAAACAGAAACATGGATGGCTTGTTTTTCCCTGTATAAATACTTTAGTAAATTTGCAATCAACCGAAATGCATAACTAAGAAATGACATTATTGCAAGAGTCCTATGATGAGTGCATGCGGGAAGAGGAGGTACCAAGTGGCCACTCGACACTTCTTCAAAAATCAAGGGAGTAGTGGAGACCATGGAGTAGCACGGGGCCTCCACGTGGAGTTGGGCATGGTAGAGGTACCAACTCGCCAATCAAGAAGTGAGCTGGTGGGTGAAGGATGATTTGACATTAACTTTTCAAAAATGGGCATGAGTCGCTGGGTAAGGCGATTGAGTGAAAACGGGAAATGCACATGGAACCAAAGCCCACACCAAGTTGAAGGATAAGCGGTCATCAGGTGAATGAATGCAAAGTTTAGGAGAATGAGAAGAGGGGCTCGCCATTCAAACAACTGCAAACATAATTGAGTTGCTAAGGATCTGACCATGAATATATCCAAAGAATAAAATTGTAACTGTAGTGAAGTAAAGGCCATGCATATAGCCGAGCCAATGTCTACACGCTCACAAAAAACATATTTAAATGTATGTCAATTATTGCAGCATACATAAGACATCGTTATCCTCACAAGGTAGTCACACTGTTTCATCATATACAAAAAATAGATCTTCAGTCCAATCAGTTTACATTTGCAAATATACTCCCAGCCTGTGGCAAAATAGGAGCTTTGGAATAGGGCATTTACAGCCATCAAAGCACAAAGGATAGATGAATTTTCTCAGATGTAGTTGCAACTACCCTACTAGACATCTATACAAAATGTGGAAGTATACCTAATGCACATGAACTGTTTGAAACAATGCCTAAAAAAGATGTCGTATCAGGGATTGCCATGATTGCAGTATATGTACCAGATGGATGTTGCAGGGATGCTCTCACTCTTTGACGTACTAAAACACTTTAGAACATGACCTGACCATTTAAGCTTCATTGGGAAATAAGGGAATAGTAGTGCACCAATCATCGGCGATGCAAAGAAAATATTTGCCAATTTCTATTAATAACTACAAGAAATATATACATAAACATTAGCTTTAATATATTTCACACGAACTCCAAAGAAAATTAATAGAAGAAGTTGAATACAACAGTATCCTGCGCGGAAGCCATGAGACAACATTTCTTTGAGGCATTCTATCAACAAATTCATATTGTGCATATTCTACAATCATGGTATTCCATGAGCCCACATTTCTTTGAGGCATTTTATCAAACAGTTCACGTGCCTTGTCTATGGTTCCACATTTTGCATACACTATCAGGTAGTTGTAATTACACCAATCAAAATTCCTGTATCCATTATGGTGTGATCGATGTCCATACCCTGTTCCAAAGCTCCCATTTTGGCACAGGCAGGGAGGATGCTGACAAAGGTTGTGGAATTTGGATTTACATCTGCCAATTGCAATTGCATGAATGTTTCTAAGTAATTATAACACATTTTCAACAAATCCATTTTGGGCATATCCTGCAATCATGACTATCCATGATACCACATTTTTTTAGGAATTCTGTCAAATAGGTCACGTGCCTTGTCTACGGTTCCACATTTTGCATACATGTCTACCAGGACATTTGCAACCACATTTGACAAAATTCCTCTATTATTTATGCTTTGATGGATGTCCATACCTTGTTCCAAAGCTCCCATTTTGCCACAAGCTGAGAGCATGTTGGAAAATGTAAACTGATTGGGTTGAAGGCCTATTTGTTGCATATGGTGAAACAGTGGGACTGCCTCGCGAGGATAACCATGGAATCTCCCTGCCGACAAGGTTAGAGATTGCTTCCCTCAAGTCTTATCCCGTCAAATTCTTTGCCCTAATCTTCTCCTTCTTGTTTGAGGTATCTCCTTGCTCCTGCTAAGGATTTTTTTTTGGATAAAATTTTTAATGCATATCATGATAGCCATTCCATTATGACCCAAACGCTATTTCAAGAAGAGGATCAGTCAAGAGAAGAATCACGATTTACAATGACGAGTTAGAAGAAGAGGGATGAGAGACATGAGTTACAGGTGCTGCCATGCAAATGACGTACATAAAATCATGAATAAAAATTATATACCGTGCAAGCGATTGTTGGAATGAGGCAAAGCAACAAGCTACATACCCCAAAAAACACCTGCAACCCAAGAGAGGGATTGTCAGAACGTAGCGCCTGCTTGACACCCAAAATTTGTCTACAAGCTCCCATACAAGCGCCAATGGATAGAATGAAGGGAACTAATAAATTTTCATACCTGTATAGTCACACTCCAAGGGATCTTGTCTCTTGCCAAACTATGTAGATGCAAGGAATAACTTGTTAGGAAATAAGAGATAAAATATGCGGAATAATCTCTCACAGAATCGCAATAGTAGAAACTAATATGCAGAAATTATTACAGATATCAAATAGAATTATAGAATAAAATAACACAACACAAAGAGATAGTATTTAACATGGTTCACCCAATTTGGGCTACATCCACCAAGAATCACTTGCTCAGATTTTATTACAAGCCACCGCTCTCTCAATACAATACCCAGATCCGTTTGGAGCTATGCTCAACAAACTCTACAGAATTCACAGCTGAATTCAAAACACATCTGCAATACATTTGCTTGTACATCTATCATATGCATAAGACCATATAAATAGACAATTGCTTAAGCATTTTTAAAAAACCATGGGTATCAAAACCATGGGCAAAACCCTTCCCATAAACCTATGGGTCAAAAAACTCACCCATATGAGAAAAGGACATTTCCTGATATGTCAAGTGCATTTTTCGAGGCCAAAAAATTGTACACCTAATTTTTTTTTTCAGGTATCCTCCTCGAACCCCGGCAAGGATACATGAAAAGTGTACAGTACTCTTAGTGTACAGTCTTCAACACTTTCACACATGAAAACAGGATCCACAACCTAACAATCTCCCACTTGGAGACTAGTTTTCCTCTGAGAAAACTTCTCAATCCTTCACTAGTTTCTTTGAAGACCAACCAAAGCTGAACACAACTTTAGTTTTTCCCTTATGACCACCTTAGTCATCATGTCTGTAGGATTTTGACTGGTATGAATCTTCTCCAACTTCAACTTCTCTTCCTCCAAAGCTGTCCTAATAAAATGGTACCTTAACTGTATATGCTTTGTCCTAGAGTGGAAAGCAAAGTTCTTAGATAGGTGTATAGCACTTTGACTATCACTATGCAGCTTACATTTCTCCTGCTTATGCCCCAACTCCTCAAGAAATTGTTGTAACCAAATCATCTCTTTGCTTGCCTCTGTGGCAGCAACATACTCAACCTCTGTGGTTGACAAAGCCACCAACTTCTGTAGTCGTGAAATCCAACTCACTGCTGTCCCACCTACAGTGTAAATATAACTTGTCGTGCTCCTCCTACTGTCTACATCTCCAGCCATATCTGAATCTACATAACCACGTAAAGTGGTGTTTGATCCACTGTAGCACAAAACTGTCCCCATGGCCCCTCTCAAATACCGAAGGATCCACTTTTACTGCTTGCCAATGCTCTTTACTTGGATCACTCATAAAACTACTCATAGCTCCCACTGCATGGGAAATATCAGGCCTAGTGCACACCATAGCATACATCAAACTGCCAACTGCTGATGAGTAAGGTACCTTGGACATCTGGTTTCTTTTCTTCTCTGTCTTGGGACACTGCTCCTTTAATAACTTGAAATGGCCTTCCAAAGGAGTCCCAACCGGTTTAGCATCCTGCATATTAAACCTCTCCAAGACCTTCTTAATGTACTCTTCCTAAGATAAAGTCAGCTTTCGTTCCTTCCTATCCCGAGATATCCTCATACCAAGGATTTGTTTGGCTGCACCCAAATCCTTCATAGCAAATGATTCGCTTAGCTACTTCTTGAGTACTTTTATTTCCTGCATGTTTTTACCTGCAACTAGCATGTCATCAACATACAAACACAGGATACTATAACTTCCATCCTCAAATTTATTTGTATACACACAATGGTCAGAATGACATTTGATATAACCTTGCTTCATCATGAAGCTATCAAATTTCTTATACCATTGACGTGGAGCTTGTTTCAGGCCATACAAGCTCTTCTTTAGTTTGCACACCATCTCCTCTTTACCTTTGACTTCATATCCTTCTGGTTGTTGCATATATAGCTCCTCCTCCAAATCGCCATGGAGAAATGCAGTCTTTACATCTAACTGTTCTAAGTGCAAGTCTTCTGCTGGCACTATTCCAAGAACAGTTATGATAGAAGTCATTTTTACTACAGGAGAAAAAATCTCATCAAAATCTATACCTTTTTTCTGTGCAAACCCCTTGACCACCAACCGGGCCTTGTATCTTTTCTTGCCTCCTTCTTCCTCTTTGACTCTAAACACCCACTTATTCTGTAATGTTATTTTTCCTTCGGGTAGCTTTACCAAATCCCATGTCTGGTTCTCCATGAGAGCCTGATGCTCCTCATCCATGGCTTGCTCCCACTTCTTCCTGGCATCTACCTACATTGCTTCATCAAAGCTCTCTGGTTCTCCACTATCAGTGAGTAATAAATAATAAAGAGAAGGAGAAAAACGTTCAGGTTCTCTTCTTACCCTAGAAGACCTCCTCAATATATGAGTTTGGGGTTCCTATTGAGGGGGTTCTTGAACTAATTAATGTGTCACTTTCCCATCTGGAAGATCCTCTACCGCTGCATATTCTTTCTTGGATTCTTCCCTGTTTTCTTGCAACTGCTACTTATACATGACTTTCTCATTAAAGACCACATCCCTAGATCGAATGATTTTCTTGTCCTTAATACTCCAACATTTATATCCAAAGTCATCACCACTATAACAAATGAAAGTACATTTTTTCTGATTTAGCCTCTAGCTTAGTCCTATCATCCTTGTCTATGTGAACAAACACGTCACATCCAAAGACTCTAAGAAATGAATAATCAACTTTCTTACCATACCAAGCCTCCTCAGGTATGCCTCCATCCAAGGAACTTGAGGGTCCTCTGTTTATCAAGTACACAGCTGTGCTCACCGCTTCTTCCCAAAAAGAAAGAGGCAGTCCTACATGTAACCTCATGCTCCTAGCACGTTCCATTATTGTTCTGTTCATCCTTTCTGATACCCCATTCTGCTGTAAAGTTCCTGGAACATTCTTTTGCCTGCGGATTCCATTCTTAGAACAATAATCATTAAATTCATTGCTGCAATACTCCCCCTCCATTATCTGACCTAAGACATTTTAGCTTAAGACCTGTTTCATTCTCAACCAAGGCTTTCCATTTAACAAAAGTGTCAATACATCAGATTTGTTTCTAATACAATAAACCCAAAACTTTCCTTGTTGCATCATCAATAAAAGTAACATAATAACTTGAACCCCCAAGAGATGATACCTGAGCTGGCCCCCACACATCAGAATGCACCAGCTCTAACTTACTCTCTTTCTTTGTTGGTCCAACCTTGAGAAACCTTACTCACTTCTGTTTCCCATATATGTAGTTCTCACAGAAATCCAAACCTGTTTCTGTATATCCAGACAATATCTTCTTTATGATGTTCATGCCCTTATGGCTCATATGACTGAGCCTATAGTGCCATAATGTTGTATCTGCATCTGAAGCCACAAGATTACAATCATTAGTACTATCAGTGGTTAAATACAAGGTTCCAACCTTCTTACCTCTTGCCACCACAAGAGCACCCTTGGTAACCTTCCAAGAGTCTGCTGTAAATATCATAGTACAACCATCACTTCCCAACTGCCCTGCCGATATCAAATTTCGTCTTAATGTAGGCACATGTCTGACATCCTTCAATAGCCAAGTATTCCCATTCTGTATCTTAACTTGAACATAATCTTTTCCAACTATGCTGCAAGGCTCATCATCACCAAGAAAAACATGCCCAAAATCTACTTGAACATAATCAACAAAATAATGCCTATGTGGAGAAGCATGGAAAGAAGCCCCTGAATGTAAAACCCAAGATTCAGTAATATTGTGCAAAGAAAGAATCAAAGCATCCTGACATACATTACCCGTTGCCACATTTTCCTCCTTGTTTTCTTCTTGTTGTTTCTTCTTATCCCGAAGCTCCCAACAGTCCTTCTTTGCATGCCCAGGCTTTCCACAATTCCAGCATACAATCTTGTTCTTGGATTTTGACCTTGCCCGATCTTTTGATTTTCCATGGTTTCCTCTATTCTTCTATCTCCCTCTAGTTTCCATTGTCAAAGCATTCCCTGAAGTAGAAGATTCCCAAGAGCTTTTTCTTCGCATTTCCTCATTTAGAATCACCCCTACAACATCCTCAAACTTCAACTTCAAGTTAGCTGGAACCGAGTTACTTACCACCATTACCAGGCTATTCCAACTCTCAGGTAAAGAGCACATAATTAATAAATCCCTAACTTCTTCATCAAATTCTATTGTAACCTAAGCTAGCATATTCACTACCGTATTGAAATAATTTAAATGATCTGCTACTGAACTATTCTCAGACATCTTCATATTAAACAACTTTTTCATTAAAAATATCTTATTAGAGGTAGAGGGTTTTTCATACAACTTCCCTAATGCATCCATTAGATCTTTTGTAGTCTTTTCCTTTTAAACATTAAATAATACCGAAGATGAAAGACTCAGCTGGATCGTTCCAAGTGCCTTCCGATCTAACAAATCCCATTCCGCATCTATCATACTCGAGGGTTTGTTCCTCTTCTCAGACAACAGAGTATAAAGATCCTTCTGATAAAGGTAATCTTCCATCTGCATCTTCCAAAGACTGAAATTCTGTTAGGATAAATTTTATTATCCTATTATTAATTATGCATAGTTAGATTATTTAATTAATTTTATTAATTAAATAATAAATATACTGTTGTATGGTTAATCAACCATATTTGTTTGTATTCAGATTGTTATATTGTTTTAAACAATATATTTGTCTTTTTCTAATTCCTGCTTCCCGGATGTTATTGGAAGCTTATTCATTTTGGCATTTGGTTGCACCTGTGCAACTTATTCTCCTGTGTGTATTTGGCTGTGCAATATCTATAAATATTGCAGCCCATTCTCTGTAATTGTTTACTGATTGAGATTAATAAAATATCACAGGCTTCCGTCCCTATTTCTCAATCTACAAATTCTGCTCGTTGAATTTATCAACCCTAGATCTTCCTTCATCTGCCATAGCTCCCACTCAGGCAAAAAACTTTCCCTATGATTCAACACTTCAGCAAACCAAACCAGGCTCTGATACCAATTGTTAGGAAATAAGAGATAAAATATGCGGAATAATCCCTCAGAGAATTGCAACAGTAGAAACTAATATGCAGAAATTATTACAGATCTCAAATAAAATTGCAGAATAAAATAACACAACACAAAGAGACAATATTTAAGGTGGTTCACCCAATTTGGGCTACGTCCACCAAGAATCACTTGCTCAGATTTTATTACAAGCCACCGCTCTCTCAATACAATACCCAGATCCATTTGGAGCTATGCTCAACAAACTCTACAGAATTCACAGCCGAATTCAAAACACATCTGCAATACATTTGCTTGTACATCTATCATATGCATAAGACCATATAAATAGACAACTGCTTAAGCAGTTTTACAAACCCGTGGGTATCAAAACCATGGGCAAAACCCGTCCCATAAACCTATGGGTCAAAAAATTCACCCATATGAGAAAAACAGGCTTCCCGATATGTCGAGTGCATTTTTCGAGGCCAAAAAATTTTACACCTAAAAAAAAAATTTCAAGTATCCTCCCCGAACCCTGGCAAGGATACATGAAAAGTGTATAGTACTCTTACTGTATAGTCTTCAACACTTTAACACATGAAAACAGGCTCCACAACCTAACATAACTCTTGGTGGGTGGTGAAGATTTAATGGAGACTGAAGTGCAGGAGGAACACCTGATAGGCAGAAGACCCCACGCCACCTCAAGGTCATATCCAAGAGCTTGTAGACCAGTTGCAACAGTAAACAACAAAAGAAGGCCAAGGCCTCTTGAAATATCAGAGCATACCTAACAAGCAAATGTATAAGTTAGTTAAAGCAAGTAATCATTCTGCTAGGTAAAAAAATCCAAACTACTTTCTGAAGAACTTGTGTTGATGCTACAAAAATAAAGAAATAAAGATGTCATAATAATGTCCATGGATGACCAATGTACGTCAAGGTGTTTCCAAAGTACAGTATGTTATAATAGCTAATCAAGAGCACTAAAAGGAAGACCAACAACTAACACAAAATTATATAAAACTCAAGCTAGGAAGCAATAAAACCAAAAAAGAGAAGGCAAATGAAACCAAACAGGTAAACCTGGGACGAGCCATTATCAGGGAGCATGGAGAACAAGGCTCTAGCATGTGTCAGAGTCAGGAGCACAAAAAA
Source organism: Taxus chinensis (assembly GCA_019776745.2). Taxonomy (NCBI): domain Eukaryota; kingdom Viridiplantae; phylum Streptophyta; class Pinopsida; order Cupressales; family Taxaceae; genus Taxus; species Taxus chinensis. Next base: position 812,713,907 of record CM034147.1, read on the forward strand.
GGTCATCATCCTCGCCATGCAGAGATTAATGAAGTTATCAGGAGAATGACTTAGGATGAGAGAGATTGACTGACCACTAAATCCTAGGAGGAAGCCAGATGCTCGGATCGCCTATCTTCCAAGGCTGACATAGGGAAGGCTTTCTCTGAAAGGGCACACTTCTTACAAGCAAACAATATGAGAACAAAAGAAAATATGTCCAAAGTGTGCATGGATAGAAAGAAAATGGATTTCCTTTGAAGGTCTCTTTTTAAAACAAAGTGAAGACAAGACTGGTTAATTTCTACTTCAGTTATGAGAAAAATTGCAAATATCAATCAATATGAAATTTTTCTCGCTTTGCATATCCATTAGCTATCAGCCTATCAATCTGTGGAAGTATCTTTTTCCCCTTTGTTTTGTCCATTTGTCTGGGATTAACTATTCAATGCCTGTAGGGGATTAATTCACTTAGTTCAAATGTTCTTGAGACATCTTAGATCCTGATCACCGAAAAAGTTGACTACACCCACTACTACAAGGAGGGGTCATTTGAGACATTAATAGAGACAAATTTTGACTGAATTGTCTCAAATAGAGACAATAAAAAAGTTGTACATCGTCTCTATTATTGTCTCAAAGCGGGTGTCTCTAATATTGTCTCTAATTATTGTCTCTCAAGAGACATTAATGATTGATACATATTTTGTCTCTCTAGAGATAATATCATTTTCATCTCTCTAGAGACAATATCAATATTGTCTCCTTAGAGACAATACCAAATACTAACATTTTGTCTCTCTGGAGACAATACTAATTTCAATTTTTATTGTCTCTCTAAAGACGATACGAATTTAAAGAATGAAAAATATGAGTTTTAAAACTACACAATAACCAAATATCATATAGTGTAATCAACGAAGATACATATCATCTATGATGTTGGAGTGGTCTGGTAATTAATATTATAAATTAACAACAATTTGATTTAAATATTTTGCCCAAAAAATGGGTCCACAAATATTTTATTAATATCAAATAAGATAAGATACAAAAGGGTGTCTGAATTCCGTTAACCCTTGAAATGCAAAGCACTAAATCGATGACATTGTTTTGGTAGGAGGTTCGTCTCGTATACCAAAGGTGCAGGAGTTACTGAGAAATTTTTTTGACAGAAAGGAGCTGTGCAAAACAATAAATCCCAACAAGGTCGTCGCCTATGGTGCAGCTATGCAGGCAGCAACATTAAATGATGAAGATGTACCCTTCATACTCACTGATGTTACACCTTCGAGAATCAGAATTTTGGTTAACGGTGGTATCATGAAAGTGGTGATTCCTAGGAATACTCCAATTCCCATTAGGATAGAGACTTCTGTCACCACAAGATACAACGATCAAACAACCATATTGTTTCAAGTCTACGAAGGAGAGAGACCCTTGACTGTATATAAAAATTTGCTGGGTGAATTTGAACTGGATGGAATTCAACCGACACGACATGGGATGCCACAAAATAAAGTTTTCTTTGCGTGGAAGGGATTCTAAAAGCCTTTTCCCACACAAACAGACTGGGACATGTAATTAAATCACTATAACTACGATGGTGGAATACTGAAAAAAGTAGAGATTAAAAGGATGAGAGGTGATGCACAGAGGTTTCTAAAGGAGGACAAACAAATGAAAAAGAATAAAAAGGACAAAAACAATCTGGATTGTTATATTTATGACACAATAGCAGGGTGACCGATGCCAAGTCTAAAGGAACAGTAAAGCATTCCGATGCAGAAGACATCATTAAGATTTTTAAATGAAGTTGAATAATGGTTGGATGACAGTGAACAGGTAGAAGTTGGGGAATTGGAAATCCAATTGGAACAGCTTCAGTTCAATCAGTTTCCTCCATTTGTTATGAACCTATAATATCTAGATCCTCGAAGAATGAATTTCCAGACAGATTTATCCTCCTTAATGTTGTGCGGTTACCCAATTTTGTAGGAAATAGTGATAGCAGTTGAACCCATAATCACATCTATAAGACCATCCCCACATCTGTAAAGAATGTTATGATCAATGTGTAAATGTCAATCTGTGTTTTTGCAGGGCACATTATATTCCACATCTAAATATGCTGGTTATAAAAACATAGATGATTCTAAGTGATTGAAATCAAGATTTAGTTCAACAAAGATTGGCACATGAAACAGATCTTTAAATGTTAACAACTCAAACTACCAAAATTTTTGAGCTATATCGTGGTTAATCCTAATGATGAACTCAGTTGGTTCATACTAGCTTTTCACATATCAATGCAATGAATAAAAGATGAAATCAGTTCTTTTCTATAAGGAATATACTTTATCATCAAATACAGACATAAATATAAACAAGTTACATCTTAATATTGGTTAGTTGACCAGTAAACACATATGATAGACATATATATTAATAAATGAAATAATTATTACCTATCATGTAGATCATAAACTTCATTGGATAGGGCAATTTGGGCAACACATAAAAATGCTTCCTCCACGTTGTAATCTTCCTTAGTAGATGTTTCAAAGTATGGGATGTTCCCTTTGGAGGCACACCAATCTCTAGCTTTCCTTTCAGAAATCTAACCTATCATGAACAAATTAAATGAAAATCCATCAGCTCACGCGTCATACAATTCCTAGTGTTGTAATTATATATTTGGAGAAGAACCATACCACTATACTGCTTCCCCCATTTCAATCAGCCTTGTTTCCCATCACAATGAATGGAAATCTTTTCTGGCTTGGAGATCATGCGTGGAAAACATGAATGAAGTTTTTTAAATAATTAGAAAATGTTTGTTACCCTGGAAATTGTGTGCAGGTTAGCAAAAATTAGTGGGTGTTTAAAAGAACTCTTAAAATATTTAAATAAGAAAACACTACCTATAGCCAATTGTATAATATCTTATATATTGACATACCTGATTGAGAAATTCATTGTACCAATTATGGAGGTTTGTAAAGGATTTGGCCACATTCACATCATACACCAGAACACAACAATCTTCCCCTTTGTAGAAGCCCACTCCAAGGCTGTGGAATCTCTCTTGCCTAGCTGTATCCCATATCTGCCTAACATTATTCCTCAAAAAATCATTCATCATGACACATGCACATAGATTTCTAAAAAACATTAACATATAATATAGTATAGATTCGAGTTTGGATATTCATATCACAATTATACACGATATTTATTTATAAATCCAATACTGGACCCATCATCAGGGAGATGAAGCTTACATATTTCTAAACATGAATCAACCCACATATTTTCATAGTTATAATTGTTAGTTCCCTTCAAAATCATAGTAATTTATCCAAGGGTCGTTGAAGGTATTAAAGACTGAGCTATGGGTCAATATAAATGTAAATAATGGTGTACATATTTTACTCTTTGTAAGATTCAAAATTATAACCTGTCTTTCAGGAAAACAAGTCATTTAGCACTAAGAAATGGATCCTTCTCAATCTTTATTTTCATAAAACAATTAGAAGATGCTAACTTATTAAGAAATGGATACTTCTCAATCGTAATTGTAAATCTGCTATATGCTTCCTACAAAACATGAACATAATTGCCCACAATCTATCTAATCTAATACCCAAAAGAATGCACTACTCATCAATATATATATATATATATATATATATATATATATATATATATATATATATAATTAGAAGATGCTAACTTATTAAGAAATGGATACTTCTCAATCGTAATTGTAAATCTGCTATATGCTTCCTACAAAACATGAACAGAATTGCCCACAATCTATCTAATCTAATACCCAAAAGAATGCACTACTCATCAATATATATATATATATATATATATATATATAATTAGAAGATGCTAACTTATTAAGAAATGGATACTTCTCAATCTTTATTCTCATAAAACTGTAAAACTTGGCAAACCTGCAATGTAACCAATCTATCTCCAATCTGAATCTCCCTGATCATAAAATCTGCACCAATGGTTGCCTTGTATTGATCACTAAATGTAGCGTGAGCATATCTATGTCATCTGCGTCTTGGTTGCATACACATAGTGTTATTGGCATTTAGAAGTTGAGAACAAAATAAGTAGCAACAGAAATAGTTCAGTATTCTCTATTCTTATGTCTAATATGCCTTTGTGTACCCACTCACAAGTGGTCAACAAGATATCATTAGGACATGCCTCATGGACTATGAAGACAAATTAGATCACAATCTTGTCTTCTTCATTCATTTTTGTAACTCCCCTTATAGCTTTGTAGTTTACACTCCGAACTCATGATTATAGAATTTTTTATAAGATTGAATGAATTAGTTGAAGTTCATAATTCCTTGATAACAAATTCTTGGTTCAGTTTATATTTGTACTATAGAAATTAGACAAACACAATAAGAAGGTAGAAGCTTCCAATGAAAATACTTTAAGCAGAAAAAAAAGTCTAAGAACTAATTTGAAATGAAAATAGATCATCCTCCAACAGGAGAAACTCAGTTGAATAGTATGTAAAATTGTTTGTGGAGTTGTTTTATCATGTGAAAACATTTCGATGTGACAAGAACCTGAAGATATTGTTTCTTTAAATGCCTTAATCATTCAAATGTAAATGAAATAAGAATATTGCAAATTGTTTCTTTAAAATAAAGTAAACTATTTGCTTTTTTTGAAAAATACCTGAAAACACAACCAATTCAAAAATGAATGTCTTTCTCTTGCATCAAGTTTTTCTGCAGCCACATTTGCATGCCACGATGACCTAATTTGTTAAAATATTCATATTTATTAGGATAAAATACTATGACATTACAAGAAGTTGTACTATCAATATTATTAAAAAGTCTAAACTACCATGTAAAGAATAAAATATTGGGCTTTTACAGCTAGCAAAAATTAACTATTGGTATAATATAGAAATAACAATTACACGTTACAATTTTTTTCATGGTGGGCAGAAACTTATGATAACAATTGTGACAGCTAAGTGATGAAACATGTTTGAGTGATACATAGAAAAAACTTATGTTATGATATAAGTAATTCTTTCTTTCTTCAAGAAGATCGCCATAAGCTTATCAGGATACTATGATAGACTCAGCCCAAGGCCGCCATAGCTCATCCTACATATATTTCGAGTGTAATGAAGCATACTGATGTTAACGAGATGGGTATTTTGTTGAGGAAAATACAGTAGATATCTATTACTTCCTTATTCAATTCCAATGAAGAAGAGACAAGCTTATTCAATGGAGGTAACAGTAAGTAAATGGGGTGTGGAGCAGGAGACCTATTTTTGATACAATATACTTCAAGTGAAACAGGCAAGCCTAAGCCATTCCTAATAACAACAGAATTTGCAACACACAATGTAAAAGTTGCAAGAAAAGGCTATGATCTTGAGCCTTGAAGTGTCAAGGTTTCATGACTTCCTCAATACCAGGACTATGGTCTCATGTTCCTTTTTCTTACCATTGTTAGTGCTACAACTTGCATTTTAAATACACTTTTCCCAATGACTGCAATAAAAATTATGTCTTATCAATTGCTTTCATTATCAGCACCACAAACTCTTCTCACAAGTTAGATTTGTAGTTGCTTTGTATTAAGGTGGTTTCAAAAGCCTCCATACAAGATATAAGATGTTAAATGTGGAAGACATGGGATACATTAAATCCATTGGCCAAAACACCCATTCATTTGTATAAGCCTAATCATACTGTAATGCAATGTAATGTGACTGAGACCAACACATGTATATTACTTTAGGCTGTGATCAAAATCGGATACAAATCAGAAGTGCCTCTCTTCCATTCTAGATGAGCCTATGTTCAAGAAAAAAGAGGCAATCAGCTGAACTGCTACATCCAACCTAGCACCTTTCATTGATATTTTCTTCTGTCTGAGTTTTCAATTTGGTACTCTTAAACAGAATGACAACTCTATTTCTGTTCGCATTGGCACTATCAATCACAACAGTGGTCTCGACCATCAAGTGAAAACTATTAGTTTAGGGTCATCATTTTACCAGGCCACTAGCTATTTCCTCAAACGAGCCATTATCTGCAAGTATTATCTCCATGAACATACTACAGGTTTACAGTGTATATATCATTCTCCACAAGTATTATCACCATGAACATACTACAGGTTTCCAGTGTATATATCAAAACTTTTAAAATTTGAAAGAAGTACATACACCTCAACATATTAATGGTAGTATGTATAAACACCAAAATATATAACCAAATTGGGGTTTCCGAGACAATCATGAATTAAAATAGAAAATGATGTTCACTTTGCCAAATGCAGTGTGTGCAGGATTTTAGTTCATTTCCATCCCCATTGTCTTCATCTAAAATAATTAGCTTTGGAACAACATTTATGCCAATTTATCACAAAAAAGACATGGTGAGGGACATTCTTATAATGATTGTAGAAAAAATGATGTCCATCATCGGTTATGTACCCTGCAGAATTTGTATTGTGTCCAGTGCTCTTAATAGGTGGGTGCCACAGTTTCTCAGTGCAGTAAGATTTATCAGAGCCACCTGCCTCTGTCTCATGCTCCTCAGATTTGTAGTAGTGATTACAGTGGCCAAATTCTTCCCGCTTTTCTTCCGTGCAAGGATCGACAAACCTAACATATTGCCAATAAGTCTCATGAGTCATCTTGTCTTTGGCAATATCCACGTCAGGTCCATATTTCATAGTTTCATGTCTGGAACCATCGTAGAGATTGCTGGTTCATTTCGTCTTTGGACATAGAACTAAATTAATATGGCCTTGACCCTGTTTCTTGTGATATGGCCTCAACCATGTTTCCGAGACAAGTTCATACTCGAAAGATACCCTTTAACCCTGGAAAACCTGAGTTTGTCTGACTAGCTCTGTAAAGATCTCGCATATTCCGAACATTTCACATTCTTCAGGGTAGAGCATGTTCATTTCCACACAAATGCTCTGCATATGGATCCAGATAATGGAAATGGTCTTTGACTCCACATGTCCTGCTGCAACCCTTTATACTGCAATTACTCTGGCAATATCTCTCATGACACTTATGTCGCTTGTGTTTACACTCGATTAGCACATCACATGGATTGCTATAGCTTGGAAGAGATCATTTTTGGTTGCACACATGTTGTGGGGAATTGCACTTGTGCTGACCAAAGTGTTCGGGCCTCAGAGAACACAACTCATTACAATTTGAAGACATTTGAAATAAGTGACAGGTCTCTTGGCATGTGTGATTTTTTTCTTTGAAATCATGAGAGCCTTCATGCCCTACCAAATCCTTGCACACATTAAATTTTCCTCCTCCTCAAGCACAATAGCTGCAGCTTTCTTCACATGAATGATTACTCATCCAAGAATGGTCATCATCATGGCCTTTCTGAAGCACACATCTCCAAAAGCACACTGAACATTTGCATCCACACACAGAGAGACCTTGTTTTACTTTACCCAGAGCTACATTGGCTTCTAATTGCAACCTTTGTACCTCGTCATTATCACAAAATTCTGCAGTGTTCGCACGTCTCCACTTTTGAACTCTGTCTTGCCTTCTCTCTGCCAGTGACTCACGGAAGTTCTTAAACATAGAATGCCACACTTCACCGTTGCTATCATTCCTTGGTAAAACCAACTCCCAGCTTGACCTAAGTTGAGATAAAACATCTCTTATGGTAGCATAAATTGATGATTCCTCGCAAGGTGAGAGATACAAACCTGAATCTTTGATGTTGCATGAGAAATCACCCACAGCAACAGGTGAATCTGGAACTTCTTCCTGTGTGTCAAAATTTACAAAAACCTGCAATTCTTCATCTATATTTGTAGAAAGTCATCCCATATGAACCGCAGATACAAGATTTCTCCTGGGAATGTAAACTATGATAGCAACACACTTATTGTCAATTGAAGTTTAGTCTTTCACTGCAATTTGGGCTATAAGAAGCTTGAGATCCCTCAAGAAAGTGGAACCATTATCATAGCAAGAATCAATTCTATTCTCCACGGTTTCTACTAGTTCACTCAAACTCTCTTTATAGTATTCAAATTGATTATAAGGAGCCATAGCAGCAATCTCGAACCTTTCCATCGTACATTTTTATAATGAAATTCTCTTGAGATTTGGTGCATATCTGAGAAATTTTTTCATTAAATTCTTGCATAAGGTCTTTAATATCAAATGTATCAACATCCTTGCTTGCGATGTAAAATAGACCTTTAAACAAATTTTTGTCCTGCTTCAACAAATTGATGCCATTCTAGAACCGGCTGAATGCAGATTCTGTGTCCTTGTCTAAGTGAAAATCCTGTTAAATACCGGAAACAGGTAGGAAATAAAGTGTACAATGGATGGGTTATTCACATTTTATTTTTCATAAAATGGATTCCCCCCTCCTCTCAACTAAGTACATCTTATCAAAGAAATAGGATTTAAAACTAAAAACATTATAGAATTTTAAGGCCACAAATTGCATACCTTCTTGTTAAATATTGTAAGATTGCTAACAGCAGCATTGAGAACAGAGAGGATCATATCCTCCTGTTCACTTCGTTCGAAGCTACCCAGTCCCTCAAAGTCTAAGAGTACATACAAGTACCTGCTGTCCCCCTGGCCATCTCCATTTTCACCTGTTGTAATTGTCATCCAGACACCATTAGTGCACCTGCCCCCTGCAACATCCAGAAGAGACCCTGAAAGATGGTTCAAAAAATATGACTTTCCACTACTCTACTTTCCCATGGAGGATATAACCTTAATTTCACCCTTCCAGCTATTGAGAACAACATCATAGAAGCCAAAGCGTATAAAATTAGCAAGCGATACGCTGTCCACGTAGCTAATATCATGGGGTATTTGGAGTCCATCCTTGAGAGCTACCATGGCATTTTTTTCTGCACGAGATATTTGAACAGGCACAAGGCATACAAGTTTGCGAACCCACATACCCATTTTCATAGGAGTTTGTTCCTCTGCTGGACCTGATATCAGGTAATTCTCTACATTGTTGGTTAGGAATTGAATCTTCACATTTGTAAAATCTTTATCTTTACCTGCCTTCAGTTGTCTAATAACTACTTCTAAATATTTGATGCTTGCAAAGATTTTGGATTCTTGGCTTTAAATCTGACAATGGAATTTTCTTACATGCATCTAAGGACTTTTCAACAAACTCATTTTGTGCATTTCAAGCAACAATGACAATTAAGGGGATGCCATATGGAAAAGGCATTTCTTTGAAATTCCTCAAGACTTGTCAAGAAAACCATTTATCCTACAATCATTATTTATGTCAATGAGATCACAAAGTTAATGCATTTTCTATCAAATAATTAGAACCAATTGCATCAATTAATGTTATGTTGCATACCACTTGCTACACCCTCGCTAGCTACATCATGAAATTTTGCATGGTATATAGCTCGACGAGAAAGTTCACCAGCTTCTTCCACGGGCATATCCCAATGGTAGCTATGTATGCAACCATGAGACAGTAGAAGTTAGTGCATGTATAACATCAAACAATGAACACTGGAAAACAACTGAATAAAAGGCTGGGCAGACATACCAACTATCCAAGATACCGTAGGCATATGTATAACCAGATCCGACAGAGAAATGTATCCCCTTTAGTCATCCTCCTTCATTGTCTACATAATATAAACTAGGCTCCTGTAAATGCAAAGACAACAGTGCCACTATGATTCTTAATAAACATCCAAAAGAGAGCATTTCCATTAATAACGTGATCAAACTTCTTTTACCATTTCATCCCACCTGGCAATCATTATGCTTTGGGGAAACATATCCAACCATTAGTCATGACTACTATAAAAATCATAAGACCTTCTCACCATAGACCTTCTCCATCACCTCCCCTCTGTTATCATCACAATCTATGTTAGGCACCCTCTCAATCATCTCAGATATGCAGCGTGTGGCAACAAAGGCCTCACTGAAGTACTTCAAGTTGGGAAGAGCAGTTCCAAGAGCTCTGTTAATACATTACAATGATTTCAAAAACTAACCATAAGTTAAAGTCAAAATCAAACATCCAAAATACTATATATAAATACAGTGCAAGAAGTAGAGAAGGATAATTAGGAGTCATGCAAGCCTCCAATGATAAATGAAAGACCAGTTCTAATGGAGTTGAATAATTGTCCAATGTTCTCTTCTCTTACACAAAGGAATACACAGTTCTAATGGAGGAGAGAGTCTGCTCTAAAATGATACCAGATTTATTGTATTATGTATGCAGTTTACTAGCCAATCCCATGAGAATCTGTCCATACATCAATCCTGGGATTACAAGTAAAGCCAAGAGAGGTAAAGCTACCAAGGCCAATTTCCAACTTAGGTAAAATTATGTTGCATAGCTGAACACAAATAATGATGTATTCATCAAGAAGTTCGGAAACCTAAAACATTCAAGCCAAGACATCTAACTCATTAGAAACTGTACAAGGAAAGAAGGCCAGATTAGAACAGCATATGAATAGTATGTTTCATTGCTATACCAGTGAATGGCTGCAGTATATGTTGGTGCAATTTTAAGGCCTATTTTTTCAAATAGGTTAAGGTAATAATTATACAAAGGTAGCACCTTCGCGTTAGTGAACATAAGAAACCGATGCCCAAGAACAAAACAGTGTATATATATATGTATAGTTTTGTTGACTGCCCACTCTTTGACATTAATTAAAACTTAAAAATCAACCAACACAACCAATATACCCACATATCTATTCTTTCTTGGTAATTTTAATGTTTTGGTTTTTTACATAGGTTTAAAAAATAAGTGCACATGCAAATGAAATATAGAAAAATATCTAAAACAATATGGCAATTGAGGGCTGAATGGTTCACACTTACCTTCTCATGACTAGTATACTCAAAATTCACGAGTATACTTAAAATTCAAATCATTAAAAAAAACCAATAAGTTCATTGGTAATGAAATAGCCAATAATTCATAAAATAACAGTCAATTTAAATCTATTTAGCCGGATAGGAAAAATATCTATTCTTTTGTCCTCTTTTGATGAGGAACTATAATAGATGGTGCAACATGATAATCATCCTGAACTCTTGTCTGTTGGATTTCTGGGTTGTTTCCCAGATGAGTTGCAAGATGGTCAATCAATTCATTTTGTCCAACAACAAAATCATCACATCCTTCTATGGCATCTTCATGTTCACTGTCAGTTGCATCCTTTAAGGAGTTTGATTGTTGCACATCCTATTAAACAACATACTTTAGTTAATTAAATTACCAAAACATTGGTACTTAAATGTTTTATTATGTAATCAAATACTATAATCAACTTACCTTAGATTCATGCTCAATGACCGATTTCTCCCCTCGATCTATCATATGTTGTCGAAGGCCTTGGGAACCATGCATTAAAGCATATTCCAGATCTTCATCTGAAGCTTCCTTTCGAAATTGGTGAACCTAAGTGTACAAAGACATTTTAATTTATCAAGTATCATTTGTCATCCAATACATTCAAGTCACCAGAAAATAAAAAATAAATAAATGAAATTATTCACTTACCAAGCTCCCACGACTACTATTATACCCACCTGACCCTAATTTATGGGACCCAATATGACAACCTAGCTTGGGTAGCCTTTGTTGTATCTCGAAGGCGTCTTTTACCTCCTTCTCGTGCAAATGGCATGTAGTCTGGATTTTTGAAGGACTTTCTCTTGAATTTGGCATCTTTGATAAGCTCATCCCATGTTGTTTGGTTAGTGATCCAAGCTGGTTGGGGATATCTCAGGTCATTTGTTAGCTTTGATATTATTTTGTCTCTTTTAGAATGAATGAATTTCTGTGCATAATCCATTATGAAATCCTTGTTAAAACGAGGATTTCCAAACTCTTTTATGACATCTTCAAATATTTCATCTTTCTTAGAATTGGCTTGCTTTCTCCAATCCCCTTGTATGGTATTTCCAAATAGGCATTCTGCGCAATGAAATAGAAATTGGAAAAATTTCGACCCCATTTCATCTCTTAAGACATTTCCATCTGAGGTTAACAAGATTGTAACCTCTTTTTTTCCTTTCGTGTTCACTGTGGAGATTGTTGTAGTCGTAGGGGTCACAGTAGCTTCCCCTATAGGTACATAGGGGGCATGCCATTTTCTTCCTGTATGTATAGAGCATGAATGTTTGTTAGGACTATTGTAAACCATGCAATATGAAAAATTACTGTTATGGCTGTTTTATAGCACATGAATGATAATTAGGACTGTTAGGAATATTTTATACATAATTAATTATCATAAGCATGTACCTGTTCAGGTACAGCAAGACCTGTACTTTCAAGCAATGTAGACTCCAATGCATGAATTTTCTTAATTACTTCTTGTCTAACTTCATAAAATTCAGAAGTATCTGGTAGGAGCGTAAAAATTTTGGCTTGTGATTCTATGATACTTGTCAAGGAAGCATGTTGTGGTGTTGGAGGGTGAATTCGGAGAGAACCCACACATGAAGGGTTACTCCTTAACTCTGGTGCTATACTATGTGTTGGCATGCTTGACGGAATTGGAATACTAAATGTTTAAATGTTGGATGTAGAAAGTATGGTACAGGATTTACTTCTCGACAGCACTCTCATGTTAGGATTTTCTAGTGCATATGTAGAGGGCCTACCACGATCCTTCAAAATATCATAATTTTTTTTTATTAATAGTAAAAAAAAACTTCAAAGTTGCATGTAACATTGAACAGCTTCACTAACAAATGAATAATAACATATGCAATACTAAATTTCCATTTCATTTCATGTATCAAAAAATATATATATTCAAAAGGTCCAAAAGGTGAGCATCTTCATATAATCTTCAAAAAGGAAACATGTGCAATATATACATTGACATAAAGAAAAAAACATTAGCAATCCACTCATAACATATATCAAATTGTGTTATGTCCTTGCAATGATTTTAAGGTTTACATTATGATTAAATAAAATCATCTTCATCTGACATTACAATTTCCTCATATAGAGGCATGAATACACCATAATTAATGGGCCCCAAATCCACAAATAAATTAATACCATGGTTCTCATGATCTTCATCCCCTTCAGCCATAGGTAAATGATGATCAATAAACTCATCATGTTCATGTATTTGATCACCAAAATGTTGTTCTTGTGCTTCTGAAACTTCATCTTGTTCATATTCATCATCAATAGTCATGTTATCATCATCCTCCACTTGGTCATTTATGTCTTCAAGTGGATCTTCTACCTCTTCAATTACATCATGGCCTTCTACATCTTCAGAAAAGGTGACTCTTCGTCCTCTTGGATCATAATCTATCACAAAGGACCAGCCAGGGTGTTTTAAATTTGGAACAAGAAATATTTGACTGCATTGGTTTGGAAACACATAAGGTTTAGAAGTAGATTCAAACATCGATGTATTTATCATATTGAATCCATTCTCATGCAAAAAAATAGTTTTGTCAAGGCCCACTTCAATGAGCCTATACCATTCAACATGAAAAATTACTTTTTTAAAAGATGTGAAATCAAGCTCTATTATATCCTCCAACACTCCATAATACCGAAGTCTACTTGTGATTGTGTTTGTGTCATATGCATGTGAACGACACTCCACTTCAAATGGTGCTGAAATTCCACTATCGTAAGTTTTCCGCTTCTCATCAATCTTCCTAATTTGAAAATGATGAATGCTAATCCACATTGCTTTGTAATATGTTACCTAAATGCATATGTACATATTATCCAATTAGATTCAAGGACACAAAAATTTAACTAAATAGTTTCAATGATAAAAAAATCTTTAGATTAAATAATATTCATCATAATACTTTATTTGTATATTACCTCCCCATTTATAGATCCTTTAACGAAATCTACTTGTTTTTTTGTCACTGCTTTCATTCCCTTGGTTTCCTCATGTTCAACATTTGTCTTTAACCAATGGCATGAACATCTATCTAGCCATTTTATTTTATGGCATGCAGGAAGTCCTCTATTAGAGTTTTGACCATATCTATTATATATATCAGCCCATGCCTTCTCATCTTCTATTTTCTTTTGTTCAGCATAATTCTCCATCCATTCTAACATAAATTTAGAGTTGTATGCAACATAACAAATGGAATGACTCCCATTCCTTAACATCTACAGACAAAAAGTATTTAACTAATAATTGATCTAACCATTCTTTAAAGGATGCATCATACAATACTTGGGATTTAAAAACTACTACTAACATTTAAGATTACCTTTTATCCTCTTTGAAGTTCCTTGATCCTCTAGTTTTCTATCTCCAATGGATTGAGGTTGTTGATCACCCCATAACCTTGGAGCCTCTAGATGCAATTGAGGAAAGTACTCAGATAAATGAACCATGGTTTGAAAAACCATGTACCCTTCAACCATAGAACCTTCAGGTTGAGCTCTTTGCCTCACAAAATGTTTTAGGACCTTCATATATCTCTCTACAAGCCACACATTGTTCAATCTCTTCTACCAGGTGTATAAGGTAGTGCTCTTGAGAATTTAAGAAACTTGGAGGGAAACACATTTGAGTGTCACACATCAAAAGAGAAACATTCCTCTTCCAATAGTTCAGCTCATCTAGATGTATCTCTTTAGATGATACCCACCTATAAATTTTAGTGACAAGCATTAACATATCACCAATTATAATATTTGCAAAATATATGTTAAAAAAATTATAAAGACATTGAAAATGATATTTATAGAAGGAAAAAAATTAATTATTGAATAACAAATGATGGTTTATAATACCTCAAATATTTGGACAATTTGTAAATTGTTTGTGCGATGTCATGGTTGAAAGTGCTTTGTATTGTTGTAGGAAGCACATACTAAACCAACATTGAAAAATAGCGTTTAAACTATATATTATCTTCTACATTACTAATATATTGAAAATTTCAATTATACTACCATGAATATAAGATATCATGAATTACCTTTATCCAATTATGCCAATCATGTGTTTTCATTCCAGAAAACTATGAACCATCTCTTGTGAATACGGTTTTTAATGTCGCACCAAAACCAGTTGGAAATCTTATGGCACACATAGTATCAAACATATATTGTTTCTCCTCTGCTGTAAGAACCCATGACGTAGGATCATATGTGTTATTTTCATGTAACCACATGTTTGGCATCATATTGACGGTTTTGAGGTCCTTCCTTAATTTTATTTCGTTTTCATTGTTGGTTCCCTTTAGATGTTTCCATAAGCACTCTGCCACATTTTTTCCAATATGCATTGTATCAAATAGATGAGCTATTGGGAGATGCTCGTAATACTCTAACTTATAAAACTTAGATAGTATTTTCATTCCCAATGGATAAGCTCTCCCTTCCTTTTTGTCATATGCTGATTTCCACCTCAAAGGGTTCATCCTTTTTGGCCGCCTCCTTTCCTCTTCCTTTCCATTGAGCTTATTTTTCTCATGCATGCGATAACGATGGTTTTGAGGTAAGAAGTTTCTGTATTCATCGTACACGGTTTTTTTAAGATCCTTTGATTTCCTAGATACATTGTGTGGCCCACATGATGGACAACCATGTTTCCCTTTAGTTTGTAGGCCTGAAAAATTAGTATGAAAACCATATTTAATTAATGGGCAGCAACATAAATAGAATGATTACAAATGAATATGATAAATAGATTACCACAACATAGAGAGAGCCCTGGAGTGTCGTGAATTTTCCACATAAGTATTACACGAAAAAGGAAGATCCTATCATTTCCAGGTCTCGATACATAATACATGTTGACACCCTTCCATAATTCACATAGCTCATCAATGAGAGGCTCCATGTATGTGTCCATATCTGTCACCTGGTGTTTTCCTATGTATAAAATGTGAATTAAAATTTAAATGTATTCATGTAAATGTACATCATCTTCAAGAGAACATAGTGCTAAGAAGTTCATGTACCTGGTATTATTAGAGTTAACATTGCATGCTCTTTTTTCATTACCATCCAAGGGGGAAGAGTATTGTTAAACAGAGTATGTTGTTCTAAGATCTACGAAAGGATTGACACCATCCATAGCCAATGAAATTCTTGCATTCCTTGACTCATTTCTTAAATCAGGCCATTTTTCTTCAAGCTCCTTCCAATCTTTGCTATCAGCCACCATACGCATGACACCATCTTGGATCCTTCTTAGTGCATGATAGTCCATAAATTTTGCCAAATCCTTACATTTGAACATCCTCTCAAACCTCGGTGTTATTGGAATGTGGCGTAGAACCTTATAAGGAACTTTCTTGGACACTTGATCTTCACGATATCTATTGGTGAAACATATTGGGCATTGTTGTAAATTTTCATTTTCACCATATTATAAGATATGATCATTTGGACATGCATCATATGTTTTGTACTCCATCCCAACATCTTTCATTGCTGAAGATACTTCCTTTTGTGAACGAGGCACTTTATTTTCCTTTCGAAGTATCTTATCTGCCAAAAGTCTACATAAAACAACAAAATATCTTTATATTATTCACTATACACAATATTCAAAACTTGAATGACATGGAGAGATATAGTTTAGAGGAGTTGAAAATATACCTCAAGATATCAGTGAAGCATGTATTCGTCATTCCATGCATAAATTTCAAGTTCAAAAATAACATAAGTGTTGCCAATACAAAAAAAATTTGCATTTGGGTAAAGAGGCATCCTAACAAGTTAAGTTAGGGGTGAATCATCAACTTCTTCAGCATATGTGTAGCAGTCTTTTAAAAATTCATTCACCCCATCCTCATTTAATTGAGAAGTGGTATCACCCATATACGTGTCTTCTCCTTCATTGTGAGTGTCACTATTATCAGTGTCATATGCCATTTCATCAACATTATTAAGAACTTGGATTGGCTAAACATTACAATATCATTTAAAATAGTTAATAATAATGTGATATAAACATTTCATAATTTTCAATAACAAGCATTTTTGAAATTTCAGTATAGTATACCTCTTCTATATAAACTCCATACTTCAACCTCTAGATACCAAGGAGTCGACGCTTCTTTAATTTTCTATTTTTGCACTTTTCACAAGTACAATATATCATTTCATTAAAATATTCATTTGTCCTTATAGTAGGTCTCAGTACATGTTCATCTGAACATTTAGATGAAGATATACTATTTTCCCGCATAAATCATATACTTTAAATAATGAGCATCTACCTCTCAACTTCAGACTTATATTTTTATAGTTTGGAAATGGGTAGTTCCGTTATGATGTTTCCATAAAATAAAACATCATTAGTTTGAACTATGAGGTCATTTGTGCGATTATATATTCCATCTAATCATGAAAATTATGGTCTTTGGCCCTTACTTATCCATTTTTTGTAAGCTAAAAGAGGATCCCTTATGAGTGTTATTTAAGATCTGAGTATTATAAAAAAACCTCATGACTGTGATAATACTAATCTTCATTGAGATTCAATTCATTAAAGAAATAATACAGGTGGTAGAAAATGAAAGTACCTGTCTTTCCTTTTTTTCCAAGTATAATGGCTAATTGGTTAATAGTGTCCTACAAAAAAGGTAACACTTGTGATAATAATAGAGAAAAATATTTTTTAAAAATGAATAAAATTATTTACACGTTCTAACTATTTACCAATATATGTAGGACTAGAATGTCATCTTATCTTACCTTTTTTCACTAAAGCCACTCCACACCATATAGAGCAAGAGAAGACAATGAAACCTGGAAAAAAGGAAAAGACGAAGAAATTAGAAAAGGAAAAGCAATTTAATCTATTAAAAATGAAAACAAAATAGCATGAGAAGGTCCACATATTCAAAACCATGCTGCAATAAGACCTACGATAAGTTACAAGGTTAAATTGGAAGCAAACTTGAATCTTGGAACTTATCATAGGTCTTTGTTTTCATTAGAGATAAAGTAGATTGCTTTTCATTGTCTAGTATCCAGTATCAATCCAATTTATACTCTACAAGCTCCATCATTATAATATCTAATGACCAAATATGTGCCTTGAGAAGAGGCTTCTCTGCGCAAATGTACAAGTCATGAAATATTTTAATTCCTTTCTCAAATGAAAGGAGGGTAGAGAAGCCTCTTACTAAGGCCCGTATCTTGTGATTATATATTATAATGACAAGAGATTATTCTACTTTATTATTGTGTTACTCCACTTAATCTTTTCAAATATAGCCTTTATTTCTTATCTTAGAATTTTCCAAACCCAAGAATAAGTTACAATGTAAATGACTAAATCCTTTGTAATCTAACTCACTCCAAGTTAGGCATTTTTTTCTCATAAGTTGGTTGTAAGTACATTCCTCTTCCATTTTAATATAATATAATTTATCAAAACAAAAAGGATTTAGTCATTTACATTAAATCTCATCAAGCTCACATAAGCTTATAACAAGGTAAGAGCTTGTATCTAAATGGTTGAATGCATTTCCTTTGTTATTCTAACAGTATATTGAGTGCTTGAATGGATAGAGATTACTGAGAGGATTCAAAGGCCCAAGAGCTAAGGTGGTTAGTGAGGAAAAAAGTGTTTTCGAGAGTAAGGAAGGACAAGTGAAGACCAATTGGGAACTACAAGCACATAAGCTATATGAACGTTTAAAGGAAAGGTAACATTCTTAAGCTCAAAACTAAAGAGACCGGAATAAGAACAAGTAAGGTGGGAATCACAATAAGTGAAGGTTGCAAGAGATAGAGCTTGTCCTGGGAATCCTTACACTGTGTGAACAGAGGAGAATAGTGAAGGTGTCTAAGAATATCATTTGAAGATGAAATTAAATAAATTTATCAAGGTTTGAGAAATATAGCAAGTTTTTATCCTTTATATACTTGGTGTGGATCCTCATATACAAAGAAGAAAGTGAAAATTGAGGTTTGTGAGCATCTGGATTGTTTTTTTAGCATGATGTTATTTTATATCTACATCAATAACACAAGCCAAAACCAACACATTCCCTGCTTGATAATTGAATAAATAAAGATGATGAAATGTGTTGTACAACACTATTTTGTCTACCTCTTCTCTTGCAGTTTACCTCTTCCTGCTTGTGGTTATTGGGAGTTATATTTAAAGTGGATGGAGAAGCTTATGAAGGATCACATGCAAAAGATGATGGAAAAGCTTAACGGTTATATTGATAGGTTTGGTGCTAAGAAGAGCTGAAGGTAGATTTCAAAAAGACACGGGGTCTTGAATTAGGTGCGGACAGATTGAATTTGGACCATGACGGGTCACTACTGGTACAACAGCATAATCTTTTGTTGCATAACTGGTTCATCTTGAATTAGGTGCGGATAGATCTAATTTGGACCATGACGGGTCAATACTGGTACAACAGTATAATCTTTTGTTTCATAACTGGTTAATCTTGTTAGTTACCCATGGTTGTAACGTGTTATGTAGTTTGATTTGCGATATAGGTTGCATCCCAACAGACCTTTATAAACTCTACTCTTTGATATAGGTTCCCTCTTTGTGGGATCAGGCCGTGACTTTACCTTTTTTATCATTTCACATGTCTGATAGTGGACATATACCTATTTTGCGGATTTTTAAATCCAATATAAAAAATAAGAAAACATGTATCCTTATTTAACACTCCAATATTCAAAGAAGCTAGCTACCCACAGGCTAAGCTAAAACAGATACACTCTTGCTACTGCTTTATATTATAGTTTGAATTTAGACATTGAGAGGGTATCCTACTACTACATTCAATATTCATACCCCATATCTAAAAGAGACATTTGCAAGGATAATTGTGAGATCTATAAAGCCTACTGAATAATACAAATGAGTCATGATATTTTTATTAGAAAACCTACTTAACAACTTCATTTTATATCCCCAGTTTAAAAATAGACTTAACACCACCTCAAGCTACAACAATACTTATCCCATTGACAAAGATTTCCCCTAAACCAATTACGATTCTTCTCGACCACTCCAAGTTGAGACCAATAATATTCCTATATACCAACAGAGTTGCAAACTCTACAGCATGGAACAAGAGACAGAGATTTTTTTCATCTTCAAGTCTTTAATCTATTGGGAGATTGAAGATAAATATAGCTCTCTATTTAGAGGTGGAAAGGATTCTTTATAGCTTTAATAGTTTATGAAGATCAAAGATGTGTAGTAATGTTTGTTTG
The DNA here is from genome assembly GCA_019776745.2 of Taxus chinensis. NCBI lineage: Eukaryota > Viridiplantae > Streptophyta > Pinopsida > Cupressales > Taxaceae > Taxus > Taxus chinensis. Next base: position 812,734,165 of record CM034147.1, read on the forward strand.
AAAGCTATTTCAATGCCTGAAAAAAAATTCAACAATGGCTTTACTCACAAATCCCAGATAGTGATCATCTTATTGCTTCTTCTTTCAGCATGTAGAAGATTAATTCAGCACATGAGGAATCTGCTCAACAAATGATATACACACATATCCAGTAATTGTCTCATCATTTCAATATTTTCAGCCTTTAAAAGCATCATTAAGATACATGATCACCAACGTTAGCATACTATTTCAATCTCCCCAAAGACCACACAAAGGAAACAATTTATCACAGTCAGTCCTACAATTAATAAAATTCACTGTTGAAATAGGTGGGCATATTGGGTGGCATTATTGCATGACTCTGATACGGATCATATGGATTTTATTAGTAGAACCTATATAGAAAAAAATGTATCTACAGTAATAAACAGTGACAAATTCTGTTAATAAAGCCCATCATTGACATATCAAAATAAGAGATAATTAAGCAGTATTTCTGAAAAAGGTAATTAGTTTATTATATTTTCAAACAATGCCTTCTAACAATGAATTGAGGTCTTTTATTAACGCTAATTGAGAATGGAATGATATCCTCTTCCTCTGGCTCGAAGGGATTTCTATTGACACCAAATCTGGGTTGTTAAAGGAAAATTTGGGCATCAAGTAAACCTAAACAACACCCGCGTCCCAGTCTCATTCTAGTCAAACAGTGTTTACATCATCCCATTCCAGTCAAATAGTGTTTTGTGAAATCACCTCACCAAATCTCATAAACAAATGTCCATTTGTGCTCCCTCTAACATCTTTGTGCTTACCATCTTCATAAACTCAACAGCCACTGTATTTTCGTTAGTAAAACACGCCATAAAACAAAGTGCCCAACCCCAAAACCAAACCCTTGCCATTTCTGAGCACAATGATAAGAAATTTGTGATAAAACTTTACTAGATATATTGAACCCGAAACTGGGTTGTATAGCATTTGTTCATATATTTGTATTCCAAAGTTGAAACTCTAGTTAAACAAATTTCTTAAATACATCCATTTGAAAAGTTCCAAGAGATAACAATCTCAAGGCCCTTATCAAATGACCCCTAGTAATAATTACATGAGGTATTTGTAAGAATATGCAGATGGTAAGCATAGAGACATTATTGGGAACACAAGCAACACTTATGATGGGCATTTGTTTGTGAGATTTGGTGAGGTGATTTCACAAAACACTGTTTGACTAGAATGAGACTGGGATGGTGTTGTGTCGGTAAACCAAATTGTCAAAGTGGCATGTAATGGTGTTGGTGTCAAGCTAAATTTTGGGTGTTGTCTTGCTTGTAATTGTTATCTATGTGATGCCCATAAATAACAAGTAATTTTCGAGAGTTGCATTTCCCTATAATGGGATCTTGTTCACAATACTCTCCTTCTCAATGTTTTTCCCCATTGTAGGCCATCTATTATAGAGAATTTCACATGACCTTGTCCTGACCTACCACTTGAATCATCCCTACTTTCAACCACAACTAATTTAGAATTTTTAACCAAATATAAATTGGCAGTAGATGTGAACTAAGATAATTGGTTGATGAAAAGTTTGATTTGCAAATTTTTCCCATTTATTATCAAAGTTATTTTCCTATATGATCTTATTTGTTGCTCAAATTATATGTGTCCTTAGTCCCTATTATGTTTAAAACCACATCACTTTCCGAAGGGTAATCACAGGGATTCACTTTAATCAATGGCATACAGTCATACAATGCACACCCTTTTGGCACAAGCTCCACACACATGTAAAAGATGGATTGCCAAACGGTCAAACTCATGTGGGAATATTTATATAGTTGTTCCTTTATACCTACACCACATAACCTCTGATATGACTATATTATCAAATATAATTTGCACTATCATGTACATGAACAGGTCATTCAAAATGCATACTGGTGCCTTATAGTACACCTCTGAACAACAATTTTATGCTCGAGAAACCCAATGTGGAAAAATCTCTAGCTGTGTAAGAAATTGTCTTTTTCTCTTGTATGTATGTACATGTATCCAATACATGTACATGTGTTTATATATCATATCTATTACCTTCAATATAAGATGTCATATGCTGGGAACACATGTCTGACACTTTAATTACTTCCTTACAATACTCACACAAGAAATAACTAACTGTTTACGAAAAAACAAGAAAAATTCCACCTTCCTGACTTGCTTTCACACTTGAATTCACTGACACAATCACCTGTCGTCAAAATGAATACATTTCAACTCTGGTATTTGTAGTTTCTATACGGGGTTGACCACAATGGATCAGGTGAAACAAACAGATTGCAAAAACCAAAAGGATTTTCAACTATCGAGTTTCCTAATTTTGGACAAGACGTCATAGGAGTCTGTAGCAGACCAAAAGTACCAACACAAGGACAACACAATGAAATACAGGATAACTTTTTTTTTTTGACTTGCTTGAAGATAATACGACACTACACAAGTTCTCTAGGGAATACAACCAACCAAAGACATGCTTTCCACAACACGGACCCACACTAGTTACAGATAGACATGAGGCACACACTAAGGACACAATGGTTCATCTAAAGTATGCAGTCTTACAACAAGGTCTTCCCACAGAAGGTTTCTTTAGATTCATGTTTTTAGCTGTAAGTGTTTTTACATTCTTTACTTTTCGCAGAGGAATCACGATAGGAGAATCTGAAAGTCATGTCTCCTTTGAAGAATTTTCCCCTACCTTGATAATGTTAATATACAGTGTAAACCAATTATAGAATAGCAAGAGGTTACTTCATTTACTTGATTAACTTATTCACTTGTGAGGAGGCAGTTAATTTCTCAAGGCTCTTAACTTCATCAATCTGTTTTCGACGTTGTGCTTTTGAACATATATGTTTTACCTTTTCAAGCGGTCAATTTTATTTTATTTTATTTTATTCCAGTACATGACTATCTAACTCTTGGATTCATCATTAAGATCTTATTAGTTATTAATAAGATTTCATTGGGGTCAAGAGTCTAATCAAAAAAATTAAAGGTTTCACTTGGGCTTCACTTGAAGATATAGAAATAAGTATACTGTTTACATTTTCAACGAGTAAGACAGATCGAAGAGTTTCTTAGGCAAGTTCCTTCTATTTATTGTAATCTTGTTATCTTCCAAGAATTTAATCATTGATTTCACCTTAAGACCGTTCTAAGGACTCACCACAATAAGAGATTGTTGATTTGTTTACGCGGGATCACAAGGTATATTTGTTTCTCTTGTTTTCTTTTTTTTGCTAGGATCAAAAACATAGTCCTCTACCAAACGACACAAGACCAAGGTAACTAGAGCAATGCAAGATGATTCAAGTTTGGATAATTAGAATTAGGTTTGACAATTCAAGGATAAATCATATTCTGAAAAGTGAAAATTCAGCAAAGGATACACATGTCAAAACAAGTTCATTTAATCTTATTGACGATAATATTTCTCAAATTGACTTTCATACGATAACAACAACCTACATGAGAACAATACAAAATTATAACACAATGCCTTCTAGATAGTCTCCACAATTTCCATACCAATGCTGTAAAGCAAAAGAAAAACATTTGTACAACAGCAGTTCCTAAGAAGGATGGAATCCACTTTCTACACGTGTTTCTTTTTCTTCTCTCTTTTTTTTTTTCTTTTCTACTCAGGAAATCCTCCTGCACATTTGTTAGCACATGTCAGTTCGCAAGAACTGAGCACGATAAAAGCTATAACATTAAGACAATATGTTGTTATCTAACTGTTTCAAGGAGGAAGAAAAACACCGTTGATGAAGAAAACAATAATTCAAGAGTCTAAACAAGAGCAATTAAAGAGCTGTCCAAAAGCATAAAATGTCTAAATAAAAGGGATGGCACTAACTCTATTCAATTATCATTTTCACATAGGAGCAGTTAATAAACATCATAGTGAATTTCACCCATATCACAATAATGACCGTCATTAACAAGATAACATTTCGAAACAAAAACAATTACAGGAAGAGAATTAATTTCAAACGTGATCTATCCCTATTTGTTTAAGTTAGTTCACCAAGCCAAGGATTCACTATGCCACTGGAAGATCCCAAACAATCAATCGACATGAGAATATCTAAACCAACATGACTTATTAATATTAAGATGATGTGCCTATAACAGTTAATTTTATGTCAGTACAGAATAAATAAATTGGACAGAAAAGGGATGAAACGCACAAATGACCTCGTATGGGTTACATCCTATCCTAACAATCCTTCTATTAAATTTTCTTCTAATCAAGAGAATGTCTTAAGAAAAAGGACAAACTTTGACAAGACCAAACATAACCATTATAAATCTTACAGGAGGGTTACTCAATCATTCACAAGAACACAACACAGGATACATAGCTTCCAAAGGATCTGTCGTCAACAACAAGTTGACTTAAACCTTTTTGGTCAACACAACCATTCTACTACAATGACAGCAAGGAGGTCGTATCACAACGATCAGCACAAAAACCAGTCAACCAATGAGTTTCCAAACACACCAACCTCTAAGTCACAGGAGAATGAAATTTAAGCATCTTTACAGAGCAAATCGTAGAGTAATTTCTTACGCATAAAACCCACATCCCAATTTTAAGATTTGAAAAAAAACTCCTCACTAATGATCCAGTAGATCTCGTATCCTCCAACATGTGTGAAACAAAATCAAGGTACGAAGAAGAGTATTTCCTCTGACATTTTAAACTATCCAAAAGAAATGTGAGTATCGTCAAAAGAAGACATTCCATAGGATCAACTACATTCCTCAAAACATACAACAGTTACCAAGGGAGAGAAGGTGATTCCAAAGACGACAATCTCCAAACGGTGAACATGAATTGATATCGAATTATGACGATCAACCATGACACTCGAAGAATAAAGTATTTCTTTGAGCGATTCAAACAAGTAACAAAAGCAACTAACCTAGTTGAACGTAATATCAACCTGGCTCAATTCAAAAATCAATCAAGTTAAGCACACACCATGCCAACTGGGAAGGGTTACTAGAACCTAAACAAATGAAAGAAAAGGATAGAGACATGAATAGCACCATTCACCTATACACAATGCACTTGCAGTACTCAATCCCTAATTCACAAATACTCGACATAACCCAGAACTAAAGATCTCGAACCGAAACAAGAATAAGAACAAAACAGGAACTGTAAGGTTGAGTCCAACAACAATGTTTGATAAAACATTCAAATCGTGAGACCAACATAAGGAACTAAGGGGTGTTCATTACAGGACCCCCACCTCTTTTCCTTTTATTAGACTTAAGAGCAAAGTTCACCCAACTAATATTTATTAAAACCCAGAAAACAATATAAGGGCTTCAACCAACGCAATCATTTCTAACGCCAAAACAAATACAAACGAGCCAGGAAAGTGGAAACCAAACAGTATACCATCACACGAGACATTAATATGAAGAGTAGAGTTATTTAGTGATTCAATTAAATAACCGCATAAGAATTAATGGTATAGAGAATATCGTGCCTGATTAAGCTCCCGCAGTCGATGACAAGATGGACGGGGCCTGCAACAGCAACCCAACCAGCGCAACTTCTCTTCCTCGGCCTGCTGAAGGTCCAAACTCTGTTAACGGCCATGCTCTTGTCCTTGTCGGTGAACAAACTGGGTGCCACATCTATTACATACAACAGGGGATGAACCATACTGGTAACCATTACCATGAGCTATACTCTCTGAAAGAGGCCCTTGCCAAGTGCAGCCGCTCTTGTGGTGCAGGCAATGAACTGTCACACGGCCTATAGCATCAGCCAATACCGGATTGCCTGCTTGCACTTCCTTCGAATCTGTATCAGTAACCAAATACCCGTCATAAGGGCAGGCCCTAGTAGTACTTAGCACATAAGTTAGGCAAGGCTTGCAGTAAGGATGTGTACATTGGGTTTGCACAGCCTCATTAGGGTAAACACACTGCCTACCAACTGGACAGAAATATTCTCCAGGGAGTGATTGTATATTTATGATACTTTCATTGTCAAAACCCATGACCTCCCCGAGAAAGCAAACCAAATGTATTTTCACCTGTGAAGAAGCTGCCACAAAATATCAAGTGTGTTGCTTGTGCAGCAAAACATTTCAGCTGTAGCTTGCAAGGTGCGACAAAAACAACAGAGACCTTTATGCCTACCAACTTGGTGTGAGCTCGCTTAGATTTGTTAATATGCTATAATATTTTTTAGTTGCAGTTTACCATACCTTTTTGGGTGTGATGATTTTTTGTATTGGTATATTTCTTCATAGAATGCTGGAAATAATGATTTACAAAATATGATGAGTATATGCATAGTTGTAATATCGTTTCGATAATTGGAATTAACGATGGTTCTTTAAAAGAAACTAGATACCTTTTGCCAGTGTAGTGATCATTGATCATAAAGTAATAGGATGGCTTTCAAAAAAGGATAGGTACTATCGAAATCATGAAGCCTCCAAGAGGCCCTCTTCCATGAACTACATCGAAGAACAAGCAAGGTTTCAGTAGAGAAACTCTGTAATAAATTTCATGAGGTCTACTGGTAACAGTCACACTGTCACCTAATCGGATTTGATAAAAATATCTTGTAGGAGAATCTCAAATTTGAGGAACGCATATGTGCAGAGCTTGAAGAACAGAGGAAACAACTTCTTCTGCATCACCTCTTCACTAAAATCTCCAATACTGTATGCTCCTTATTCAGCAAGGCACTCGTCATCCAACCGAAGACCAGAAAAACTTCCCCTTTTGCAATGGTAAGGGCGTGGATGGATAGCATCTTCCTGTGCATCGTAGTTAGATCAAAATAATCGATATTGCCTTCATCATTATGGAGATGACAAAATCAGCCATAAACCTCTGCAGCCCCACCTGAAGCCATGTGTTTAGATCACACCCGAATTTCACAAAAAAAAAGAAAAAAAAACTCGCTCACAAACATAAGCCTTTCTCGTCCCACTTTATAGTCTCTAAGAGACCTTCAACCTGAACTGTGTTTCGAAAAGGCGGCGGTCTTTGATTCGTTGTGGTTTTCTTCATTAGCTTGAAATGTATGTCCTGATGCAAGCAGCCGCATTCACCACATGGGAAGGGGGAGAGCCAGTCGTGGCAACGGTGCACTGTCGAGCACTAATCACTATTTTCTTTTACACCAAAACTCAGACCTCTAGACTCGCATCTTTCACTGCCTAGGCGAGTACCTCCATTGTCGGTTCCATTGATGTGTCCTCCACCACCTGTGCGAGTTCCACCGCCGCCATCTCCATTGATGTATGCGACTAGAAAAAGGTTAGGGCACGGGCACGGGCTCTCTAACTTCTTTCAGAGATCAGGGGTCTCGGATTTACTTGTCTCGGAGGAACTTTCCTGCTCGAGCTCATCCATTTAAGCCTGGCCCTTTCCAAAAAAAACTGCGACTGGGAGTCTACCCCTCCCTCCACTTTTTCCACGCAGAAAAAACTGAACAGATAACAACATAGTGGACAACCTGCTCATTAGAAGCGCTCAAAACGGCTTCTGCCTTACTGAATGTGCCTGTGCCTGGTGAAACTCTGCTCCCAGCACACCGCTCACCACCACACCCCGCAGCACCCAAAGCAAGGAGGTTACACGCCTGCTACACTAGCTTGTAGCTTCATCTAATCCATCTTGTCATACCCATACGCATTGAATAGAAGATCAAAAAAAAAAGGATCACGGCAAAGAAAAACGGGACTCTGCCCACTCCTCCCGCAAGGACAGACAAGAAAACGTGGTGGACAAGACAACCTGCAGGTCGGGTGGTTGGGAGGAGCAGGTAGAACCAAAGAATTACGATGCCCAGCTGGGCATTACAGAAGTACAATCACAGAACACACTTACAGTTATGGCCAACCACAAGGAGATATTCTTGAGGGTTATTTATTTTAAAAGAACATCTTGCAATTCTTATCTTATGTTTTCAAGGAGACTCGGGATATGATTCATACAATTCATCTTACCAAGTTAAATTTATTCTTTTACACAGAGTAATTATCTTTAAATCTTCTCTATTATGACCTTTATTTGATTAATTCGTTTATCAAGAAAAAGGAGAATTTCAATTCCACAAGGCCATCTGCTCACCACTAATGCTACTAAGTTTCGTTCTTGCCCACAAGAAAACATGGTTTTAAGTTCAACACACTTAAGAGAAGAGATATAAGGTGCCTTGAAAAAGGGTTAGGGGGAGAAGGTCGAGATGAAACATTTTTAGGACCTCATCAGTTATTGCCAGTATTAAATTGAAGCTAGGGCTCTTAACCAGATTTAACAACTTTACTTAGGCTTCGCTAAAAGTATTATCAAGGAGTAAAAGAATTTACTTTCCAAATGGCTGAGAGATAGATTGTGTGGTTTCAAAAATGGTTTTCTCTTGTTTATTATATCTTATTATCCTCAAACAATTAACAGTTCATTTCACCTTAGGGTCATTTTAAAAATTTTACCATGAAAGGCATAATGTTCACTAGAGGAGCTAGGGTTATCGTGTTATAAAGTTTACTTGCAATGATAGTCTTGCCCTTGTCTACTTAGAGAATTTCTTGCTCTCAAGTTGGTGACCCCTACGTTACTTTATTTGAATGCAACTTTTAATTTAACTTCTAGAAGTATTTAACAATCCCATGTTAGTTTACTTATGACACTTTATTACTAAGTCATAGTAAGGTTTAACTCAGAATTTATTCTCAAGGAGAAGTTGAAGCAACACTCATTTACGAGAACAAAACAAGATTACATCATTTCTTAAAATACTGATACTCTACAAGTCACTCAACAACAATAACCAAATTTTCTTATAATTTCAATGATGGTCAAACAATACAAGGTTTCTAAAGTTCAGATGACAAGTCCAAAATACATTATACTAAGACATTAATCCTCTTTTAAACTTTCCACTGGACGTTAACAACAGTTGAACAACATAAAAAAGGTTTCGAGCAAAGAGGAACTTCTCAACTGAGGTTGATGACAACAGTCTACAAATCTATCCCTCATCTACACGCAAGATCCATCTGCAACAAATTTTCTACAAGAGTCAGTTCGCGAGAACTAAGCAAGATAAGGCTACACAAAACCACCATAACTATTATCTAACAATATCACGAAAAGAAATCACTTTATTACAAGAATTGGTTTAAAGCTCTAAACACTATTAACACATCAAGTTAAAGTAAAGTCTTCATCATGCCAATCAAAGAAGGAGAAGACCTTGTACTTCAGTTAGGAGTAATAACAACGAAGGTATAGCGATCGTAAGAGAATGGCCCTTGGCCCTATAAGGAGATATAAACAATTTAGCAAAGAACATAATTCCCATCAAGTAAGTAAATAACAATAATTACAAGATTGAGATTTGATATAAATAGACCAAACATCTAGAATTTTATCAAAGGTACCAACGCATAGGCTAAAATAATACATTTCTAAAAGAACAAAAGTTGATCGACCCAAGAAAGGGGAAACACGGGTTTCAAAATTTAACACAAAAAGTCACGTATAAATGAGTTTCAAACCGGAAATCAATTAGAGTATACACACAACATAAGTTTCGAAGTGAAGGCAAAGTATACTAGTTTTGACCATTAACTACAAGGAGATTTACCAATCATCCAGGAAGGGTCAAAGTCTTACAGGCTAGTAGCAAACACGCGAGAGAAGAAGGGGGTTCCGTCCAACAAGAGTATACAATAATGTCATCAACAAATTTTTATAACACTAAAGGTTTGGTTAATTTAAAAATAAATTGCCCACATCCCATAACAACCACATTTTACGGCAACCCTGGATAACATAGTCAACCGTTGCACAAAGATACAAACATAACTTCTAAGTGACTTTATCAAAACAAAACCTTTCGCTATGAATTCATAAGATTATCACATGAAAAATGAGTTTTTCCCGAAGGTCAATCACATTTAAGGAAATCTCCATCACAAACTATTACGGTAATTACGTGCATAAAAACTGACCAATATTAATTAATAGCGTTAATATTACAAGGGAGAAAATAATGCAAGTTAGGAATAAAAAACAGAAGAGCGCCATCAGCAATAATTCTAAGAGGGGGATTAGACCAAACTATTCCAGTGTCAACGAGGTACTAGATTCGCACAAAGAACTTCGAGCTTAGTTGATCCGTAAGGCTAGTTATGGTTCAAGTTTCCAGGGATGGTCAAGGTACTTCCTGAGGATGGCCTTAAAATATTAGAAACAAGATGAAAGATAATATAAGAGTCTACACCTGTGAGGCACAAAACACACTGCACACAACCTTTTCATTTAAAAAGTTTAATACCGAAAGTCAAGTTGGTTAGCCCCAAGCCTTGATCACACAATCCTACAACCTTTCTTTCTCGATGCCAAAAGGTTATCAAAGGGACTTGCGAAGGAGCTAACAAAACGTCAAAAGACAACTTGGGTGCTAGGGAGGAGCTTCACAGTTATCGTAACTTACTTCCATGATATCGAAAATACTAGTTAATCAACATAACAACTTGTAACTCAATCGTAGAGAAGAATTTATACATAAAAAAATAGACGAAAGTCTATCATTCGAGTAAGAGAAACATAACATTCAAAGGAGAGGGCACACGCATCCTTTCGACCCATATTCTGTCAACGATAAAAGCTAAAACAAGAAAACACAAGCAGAAAGGGAAATCTCCCATCATGACATCCAACTGACAAATCAATGCAAGGAAAAGTTGTTCGATTTCACAATATTTTAAAATAAAATAATAGTAGAAAAGTGTAGAAATATCTTGCCTTTTTCTCCAAATTCAATAGGTTTCATGGACACCACCTAGACTAGCAACAACTACCGAAGCCTAATTCCATTTTCTTTAAGCTCCTTGGGTGCCCAAACATTGACCATCTTCACGTTGGCACAGGTAGGAGTTCACGGCCAGGGTGGGTGGTCTAAAATACTTACCAACATCCTCCCAACACGTGTCAAAAGGGAAAGCTACAGCGGAACATGGACATCGATCCAGCACAATGGAAAATCCACTTTTGGAGCCCATTTAAGAAGCTGGAAATAAAATCTGGTCTCTTATTTATCACTGCAGACCTGGCATAGTGCGCCTTGTTATAGTGCAAGACTATGTCTGCAGATTGCTTCACCTGGCATTACCAATAATCTCTCCAAGAACATTTTCCTTTTTTTCAAAGAGATGGAACCGCTTTGCATCTCTCACAACAATTTGCTTTGCAACAATCTTGGACAAAACCTGGTGCAGTGTGGCAGTCAACACATACATTAAGGTTCTAAATCTGAAAGATATCCTACTACCTTCATCTTCCAAGACATTTTCTCCAACATTGCATAGATCTCTTGTGTCTGTGGGTGTGATCTGTCACTTACACAGAAAGCATGCACCCTTCTATTGCCTTTAGTCCAACTAAATCCAAGTTTATTTTTAATTCCTCTATCCTTCATCGATCTCCTAATAAGTTCATTCACAGAATACCCTTGGAGTGCATGCAACCGAAACTAGTTTTTCACAAACCATTTGCTGAATCCAATCTTCTATAGGAATGTAAACAGCAGCAATGTTTCACCTCTGTTGGGTATTGAAGCTACAACATCATCACAAAGCCAAAAAGGGTTACGCAAAAAGAAACCAGAGCCAAATTCGAGCCGACACCATCAGATGGGTTTGAGCAAGCAGCAAGGCAATTTGTGCTTCATGAATACTCTGATATGAAATAGATCCACCCCTATGAGATCCTCTTCCATGAGTTACATTGTAGAACAAGCAAGGTCTCAGTAGAGAATCTTTGCAAATAAATTTCATCAGGTCTCCTGGTAACACTCTCACTGTCACAAAGTCAATTTTGATAAACATATCATGAAGGAGAAACCCGAATCTGAGGATGCATTCGACACTGAACAGATAACAACATAGTTGGACAACCTGCTTGCTGGGAGCACTCACAAAGGCTTCTGCCATTCTGCAACATGCCTGCCACCTGGCTAATCACTGTTGTGGGTCACTACTATGGATCCATGACCATAACACACCTCACAGCACTCAAAGAAAGTGGAGGTAACACGCCTTCTCCCCCAGCCTGAAGCTCCATCTAAACCCACGCGCGTAGGAAGGAACCAGGAAGAAGACACCATGACAGAAAGATTTTGCTGGCCAATACATCATGCGCCTCTCAACCACTCCACATGCAGTCCAACAAAGGAAAATAAACTCACGGGGTCAGAGAAGGAAAAGGAGAGCAGGCATCAAGGGACGCAAGAGATTTGCAAATCAGAAATAATAAATGAAGGAGGAAGTGCGGCCACCATCAAGAAAGAGTTGAACATGCCAAGAAGGATGGGGTTTTTTTTAATGCAATGGCAGGTGGCTATTAAAGCCACCCACCTCCAGCCAACCAAGGAAACAAAGTCAAAAGACATTAACATTCCAATTTAAATTATGTTAACAGTTGGATCTGTGACCCTTTTTAAAATCTCCTTTTAACATTGAAGTCGCTATTTTCCAAAACATAGCTTCATTTCCAATCTCACAATGATCTTGACTCCATGGGTCTTGATTAATATAATGCCTAGGTTGTGGTTTATGTCAAAGTCGAGGTCTAGGTTATACTATTTAGAAAGGTCAAGTCTTACCTTAGGAAAAATTGAAGTCCTTAGATATAGTTAACATGATATCAATAAGATACCACAAGATATGATGACATATCATAACTACAACCACTTTATTGAAATCATGAAGACAGAATAAAGACTTGAAACCAAGCCACTATGTCAAAGATCAAATGAACTCAAGGTAAGATTGTCAAACCAATAAATGTCAACTAAGGTCATAAGGCAATAAAGAAATTGAATATGGCAATGGCGTATTGATGTGATATCCTTCTTTAAATAGGTTAACACATAGGACATTACACAGTCCACACACAAAGGTTTCATTAAAAACTTGAGAACGGAAGAAGGAGAGGGAAGGTTCTAAAACATTACTGAGACAAGATCTAAGACAACGAAAATTCACACAGCCATTCGACACTCAACAAAAAGGGGTCATTGCGACAAGAACTAGGGTACACGCTAAATGGGGCATTACAGACACACACGAGAGTGTCGCCAGTACCCGGTGGGTGGAACCATGAATGTTTTTCAACCACTTCTACACTAACTATTTTCCTTAATTTAGAATGTGCCCTTTACTCATACACCTTATACCTTGAATTTGGAATGTCATAACCCAGCGGGTGACCACCAAGAAAAACAATTTAGCTTAGGATGATATATCTTGACATTTTTTCTTCAAATATTACATCACTTATCTTATCCATAAGCCTACTGTTAGTGTGGTTGAGTGTAGTCAGGATAGCTCAAGTCTCAGTCGAACTTTCTCTTGTCGAGTGATGTCTCTTATTCTCCATGTTCATGATAGCATTTTTTATGATGGACTTTTTTTTATGGCTATACTTGCATGTTTTTTTTCTCTGATATTTGAATATCTGTTGGTCATAGACAGTTAGAATTTTAAACTTATTTTTGAAGGAAATCGGTTACTAAATTACATATATTGCTGCATGGTTATGTTCATATTAGGTAATTTACAAATTACAAATTCAGTAGAATCTGTAATCTTGAATATTAAGTTCAGCTTGGGTTTTGATGTATCTTGACATCTTTTATTCAAATATTACATCACTTGCCTTATCCATAAGCCTACTGTTAGTGTGGTTGAGTGTAGTCAGGATAGTTCAAGTCGCAGTCAAACTTTCTCTTGTTGAGTAATGTCTCTTATTGTCCATATTCATGATAGCATTTTTCATGAAGAACTTTTTTATGGTGGTTGTACTTGCATGTTATTTTCTCCAGACGATCCTCCTTTGACCTCTATTAAATGTTTCTATTGCTTTCTATAGCAATAACAAAGAAAAAACAGAGTCACCTAAGCTTCATACATCTATGATTGACCTTCTGATGCACCTGCATTTAGCATTAGCAATGAAGGCACAATCAAGATCATGAAAATGTGCATATTTGAATTCCAGTTTTGATTTCTCGATAGGAAATTAAAAACACACACCTTCACTTCAAACATCTATAATTTACCTTCTGATGCCCCTTTATGCAGAGAAGGCATGTGAAAATATTTAAGACGTTATGCTTAGTCTATTTGGCACTTGTTCTGCCCAATGCTAGTAGCCTTTTAAACCTGGTTCTCCTTAATGAAAATCAATTTTAAGGAGTTTCAAAAAAAACTAAGGGCTTTTTAAGACACACTTTATCCTCCTTCAATTCTCCAAGAAGTTTCTTTAACAAATTCCAAGAAAATTACACTTTTCTTAAACCCTGCCCTGTCCTGATTAGGTCTATCAAACTCTTGACGAAAATTGTCAGAGTTTGCATATGACTGAAGAATGGTTTAAACTCCAAATCACAAAAATATGTTAAAAGGGCCTGGGATAGAGATATCTACCAAGTTTCATGGGATTTCACTGGCTACGCCTCCTTCAAAATGACTTTCTTGCTCACAAACCCTAGACGAGGGTTTACAATTTTGGGTTTACCTGAGAAGGATGAATTTGGAGTTTTATGAGTATTATTGGGTTTCAAAGGCTCCAGTGAGTTCCTGAAGGTCTGTGCTACCTAATACAACTTAATTCATTCACAACTTTCCCAACTTATAACCACTTTTTCTCTATAACATGATTTTTCAGAAAATTGTGACAGTAGATGCCCTACTCTTGTATACAAACCAAACCACCCCTGCTAGATCTAGTAATAAATACTATGCTGTCATGAAGTAACTATACATCCTACCAAAATTCAAGCATGGTTTACTCGTTCAATGCTACAATGTAACTGATGTATACAAGAGCATACCAGCTTCAACATCATATACAACCAACACCCATGCCAAGACCAACAGTTCCAAGGAGAAGATTATGTTCTATAAGATGCTCATATTTAATCCCAAGAATCTAAAAACTGTATGTTTCCATAACAACTTACATATCTATGATTGTCCTCAAGTGGGAAATATGAATTCTTAGGTCAAGAAGACTTAACTATGAAGATCAAATATCCTCCTGAGAAGTTACACATGCCTACTGCATTGTGAAGGAAAATTCCAAACAATGCTCATAATGGTAATTCAAACACACTCACAAATGCATAAAGCTTGAAATGCTTAGCACGCTTCAAAGAGACAACGATAAATTTAATTTAACTATGATAACCCTTGTGATTTTTGGTGAGGGGAAGAATTAGTCTGGCTGTCAATGAATGTTGCAGTAATTCTCAGTACTGTATAGTACATAAAGATAACAACACTTATTCCCTCAAACATCTAGCAAATTCATACATACCTGGTATGAAAAAAAAAGTATAGATCTAAGCGAGGTTGGATATAAATTGTATCTAGGCTGTAGATAAGCTAAAAGGTTTCATACATCAATCTGAAGCAGCTAAAGCCTTCACTTTCTCATTTATCTATCAATCAGTAGCTTAGACTAGTCATTTTATATTTAACATATCAGTCGGTGTTCTTATTACCATTTTTATAGTCTTGAATCGGTCAAATTGTAGCCCATAAGGCATTCCTTTCCACTCAACATAATAGGATATGTCACGCTCAAGCAAATTACAGTCCAGGTAAAGCCAGGAACTAAACTCATTTACAGAGGTAGTACTTCATAGCTATTTGAGAGAGACTATAACAGTACCTATCCATACAGTTCGACATTGTATAACACAACCTCTAGTTGGGTTTTACAAGTTATTCAATGACCACAACAGTACTAACATGCATGATTCAGAACATGGTAGACCTTATGATGCAGTACAACTCTTCAGACCTATATTTTGTCAGTGAAAAACTAGAAATCCTTTTTCATAGATTAGAAAGAAACCAAACAACTGAAGGCAAAGCTTATTTTATTTCTTCTCAATTTCATCTTTAATACAGTCAAATAAAAACCATATTTCCAAAATTATATCTTTTATCATACAAAAACTTGCAGATTTACAAGAGTAATTTCTTATTTCTTCAGCAACTTATGAGTCTATAACACGAGCAACTTTTCATGTTTTCTTCTCATTCCCTAGGGGTTGGGAATTTTCAGGGCATGATTTTTCAGAAAACTGTGACAGTAGATGCCCTGCTCTGTAACATGATGTTTTCTTCTCGATCCCAAGGATTGGGATTGGGTTGCGATTGGTTTTCTGTTGGCGTTTTTTCCCTAGCGGAACTCTCGATCCTTTCCTTCGTTTTGTATCTCTCCATTCTGTCTCAAGTTTCCTATTTTACCCTATTGTGGCCTTGTTTGTATATTTAGCTTGGGGCTCTGAAATTTCTTTGTATGCCCTTTGGGGCAGAAGGAATAGGTGTCCAACGGATGGACCCCTCTATGACTCGACCTTTTGAGAAAGGAGAACCCTCATGATCGTCCTTTTGCAGAGATGGAGCCTTACGAAGGCAATGGGGGATGCTTCGGAGGGAGGTTATTGCCTTCGCCATCCAAGAGAAAATTTTTGCTAAATCTAGGTGTGGTTCAACAGAGATCTGCGAAGAAGTATCCAGTGAAGTCCTCTAATTATAAACTGTTGGAGGAGGTGGGTGTGGGTAACACTGCAATACTTTACAGAGCTCTCTGCATTCCATTCCAGTAGATCATTGCAGTCAAAATTGTGGGCCTTGACAAGTCTAGTGCTACTCTGGTAGGTACAAATAATCAGAAAATGCATTATCAGCGACAAATAATGTAAACCGGCCATAAAATAAAAGAGGGCAAAATATAAGCATGGCGGATACCTGCTCAACCTAGCCTCCTCTGCTCACCTAAGATCTGCAGTATAACCACAAGCTACTTGCCATTGTTTTGCATGCAGAGATTAATGAAACCGACCAACTATCTCCCGCCTACTTCTCAGCTGCCGCAATAATTTTTCCTCCTTGTAATTCACCGCCACATTGTATAAGTGTGTATTTTTTTTAATTAAAAATTGATATAAAAGATACCATAACTATATATGAGGAATATTAGAGACAAAAATATATTTTTGTCTCTAATTAATGTCTCAAAATACCCCCTCTTGTAATAGTGACCTCTAACATGTGTTGATGTATTCCAGCCTGTCAGAAGGAGGCACACCACCATGGTTTATTATCATTGATGATGGTTGGCAATCTGTTCAAAAACCAGAACATTTCTCTGATAAGACCTAAGAGAATTTACGTTGCTAAACTTCTGAAATACTGACAATCCAAATTTTTAGAAATCTCCGAACAGATGAATAAGAACAAAATATTTCCTATGACTTTTTAATTGTGCTTTTCAGGCCTTACAGCCGATTAAATCACTTAAAAGAGAATATTAAATTTCAAATTGATGTTGAAGAAGGTAAAAGGCAAGAAGACGCCAGCAAGGGCATTCAACATATAGTCCAGATAGCCAAAGAAAAATACAATTTGAAGTAAGTCATTGCAACTCTTGCATTTCCGAGCTCACCAGGCTCCACTCTGCACCATAGACTGTTGCAACCTCCATTATAATAGCTCAATCTCTGCGTCAAATCACCAATTGCGTCCAAAATTCTGAAAAACAAAACATGGTTAAAATTTGTGATAATCTACGATGAGCCTGCCTAAGGGTGTGTAGCTTGTACGTGTGCTGTGAAAAAGTTTATCAAGCTGTATGATTTCAATCCAATAATGAAGACAGGTCCATGGAAAGAGTGTACAGACAATCTATCCCAGGGAACTTATAAAATTGTATGCAGCTAGGAGAGAGTGAAATCATTTGCTTATCCTGCTCAAGCGAGGATGCCAAGGATTAAAAGGACAGGTGAATGTATAGGAATTTAGGCAGAATATAAGAGTATTATTAAAATAGAAACCTATGTGAATAGCTATATTATCTCATGTTATTATGAGATGTGTTCTGGATATTTCCATTCCACAAAAGTGAGCTTGGTTTCCCTTCGCATATCCTGGAAGAAATGCTAATATCCCAATGAGTAATACAAGGCTCAGTCTAAAGGATCGCCCACCAAAGTGAGCTCGGTTTTATATAAAAAATAATTTGGTCGAGTTAATTTATGACCGGCTCATCATCATTGGGGTCATTTGGAAACGACTCACCTGCAGGGGCCGGGCAGCTCGGTCATGTGTAATATAACTTAGTGAGCATCCCCTCCATTTGAATGTCTTAACACATACAATGCTTGGATGCAAACATCCTAGTATTTCTGTGTAACCCAGGGAAACTTGATATTGCTCCATCCACTCCAACTCGGGTCTGTGACCTCCTTGAACCCATAACTCACCAAGGATAAATTTCTCCCTGAAATAGCTCAGTGTGTTCCTGCAAAACCGGTCTCAGTCTACACAGAGCAACTCGATGGTGCATAACTTGTTTGACAATGTAATGGCTCGGTGATGAACTTGACAGCCTTTTTGACAACTCGTCCTTCATCTTTATGAACCCGATATGGCTCACTCAGCCCGATGAACAATGTATGAGTAGCTCGGCCACTCTTTTGATGATGTTGCATAACTCGATGATGAGCCCTAGATCATGAGCAGATCGGTTCTTCACAGGGGAACCTGGAGTGTTATATGGATCAGTTTGGCCAATAGCTTGATAAGCTCATTTTAGACTCTTCAACCTTCTCCATTCCCTGCAAACTCTTGAAATCCCCCAGTGGCAATTATGGAAATTTTACCAACACCAGTGCCATTGCGTTGTTTACCTACTTGTTTCATGGGTTGGCTTCTAGGGCCAAGAGCATCCCTCCACTGCCTCAATTGTGCCTGATGTTGGTAGGCCATTAACTGCTCCTGCTGCTGCTGCTGCCATTGAAGTTGCTGCTGCCATTGAAGCTGCTGCTGCATCATCTGCAACTGAGCTTGAATCTGCTGCAGCAAGAAGCATATGAAAAAGCAGGGAAGCGGTGCCAAAAACAAAAACCAACAAGTGGAGTTCATGCATACAGCCAGCTATCCACAGCAGAGAAGAATCTCATAGTAAATAAGGTTATTTCTACTCAATATTAAATACAGAAAACAGATAGTATTGGGTAAATCTGTGCAAGTAAATAGAACCAGGAAATGAAGTTGTATCATATGCCTCTCACGAATTTCCAAAGTTTGTTTTAAATCAACAGCAATATGGACTCTGTCCATATTTCCTAAGGAATATCAAAGATTGGAACAAATATGAGCTACTACTGGCATCTCAGCTCTAGACCAAACTTCAGATTGATAATTCATAAACAGAGGGCACTGTAGGAAGACTCTCCCAGTCATGTTGGTTAGCAAGAAGAGCTGGAAATAAGGCCAATCTCTAACCATCACGTTAACCTCCCACTTTTGCTTCCATATCTTCCATTCACATTTCTCAATAATCCGACAGACCTGTCAAATGGCAGATAAGAGCATGGCACATAAGATGGCACACGTTTTTTAGTTTATTTACCATTGTTTTGTATTTCATCTACAGTAGTTATTTATTTAAATGCTTCTAAAACAAGAAAATCTTAAAACGTGCCGAGTGTTAGACCCCAAGCTTTCTCTTGCGCAGTAAATTGCATGTTAACTGGTTCCAGAGTGAGTTTCTCTCGACTGGGGCATTCAACTGTTGCAGCTGGTGGGCGCCTTAGCAGGAGATTCTGTGCCATCCATCTACAGGGGCATTTGTAACTCATTGCGGGTGGAACTCATTGATGGAAGGGATGGGTGCCGGATTGCCTCTGATTGCTTTTCCCATGCACTCGGATCAGGGATTGAATGCCCAATTGATTGTCCATGAATTACAGGTGGAGATCATGCATAGACCCAACTGTCCACAACACACAGAAACAAATGTCAGCTAAAACAATAAAGGAAAAAACAACTACCAATGAAAAGCACAGAAAATAAATCATTAGCCCAAGCAAACTATAGTCTACGTAATACATGGAATATGACCTTAGAGAAAGCCAAAGCATTCCAAAAAAATTAGCCACTAGCAACCCGCCACCCCACTGCATGCAATTTAATAGCACAGGCCGAAAACAATATTACACTGCATACGGCAGGTACTAACAAGTTAAAGAAAGGCATAGAAATTTAAGTTTATTTTGAAAAAATATTAATCTACTTACTATATGTGACAACCAGTTTATTAATGTTAAAAGCATTTACAAATTTTTGAAAAGAATTTAATCTATTTACTCTCCGTGAAAACTAGTTTGTTAATGTTACTAGATTTACAAAAATTTCAAATGAAATCATGTAATTTTACCAAAAAAAAAAAAAAAAAACAAACAGTAATAAAAACTGTAACTATACATATGGTTTATTCTTTGATAAAATACTAGTTTATCGTGTTTGTATGTTAAATCCTAAAGCTTCAAAAATTGGAATCTCATATTCAATTTAATGTAAAGATTAAATATTTATACCTGTAACGTGCAGCATGCTTTTTGTGAAAAAACTTTAGAAGGATTAATTATTTTTAAATTTTAAGTAAGAGTTGTGTAATCTATTTTTATAAATATTAATTTTTATTAATTTAGCTTCAAATTGTGCATGTCTTTTTAGCAAGCTAAAATAATTTTAATTTTAGCCTGAGACTACATGTTTAGTTTTTAGTAGATTAAAATGACTATTATTTATCATGCATGGTGGAATAGAATTAATTTTTTTATAAAGGATTTATTATCTATAAAACATAAATTACTAGTTTTACTTAATTTATTTTTTTAATGGATTTATTATAAAATTATGTAAAACATTGTTTTTTTTTTTTTTTTAGAAATATTGATATTTAATAGATCAACATTAATCTATATAATAATGTTAATAAGTGACTCTCAACATCCATTTCAATAATTTAATATAATTGATATTTTTATTTTTCTTTAAAATATTATATTTTAATAAAATTCTAGTTTAACTTATTTATGAATGTCTATATTTTAATAATTAATATAAATAATATTAATTTTTTTAAGGAAGTTGGTGCTCTTACAAAATTTTAAACCCTATTTTTTAACTTCCGCATATTCATCTAAATGATTTATTGATGATGTTGGAGGTACCAATTTTAGAAACTAAATTCAATATCTTTATCTAAATTTTCACATTTGCTTAAAGAAATGATACAACATCAGGTAATCATTTGTACTTTCTTCCTTGGTTGATTTTTATAAAAAATTAAATATTTAGATGTATTTTCTTATATTCTTATAAGTATATAACATTTCTTCTAATGTTTTACGTGATTATAATATTCATATATCTTTGAATGCAAAATATTGTAATTGCTATTTTTCTATTTCTATTTCGCAGGGATCTTTGAGGATTGACCTAGATCATGAAGAAAGAATTATGCAAATGGAGGAAAGAAAAATTGCATCCTAAAAGGCAATGTTAGAAATCTAGCAAAAAAAGGTAGAACTTCAAGAAAAAGAGCTAGAACTAAAAGAGCGTGAGCATAGACTTAACATGGAATTTTTTTTACCTAGTGGAATTGTCAACTGTGCTCGTGAACTCAATAATGGTCAAGTAAATAGTGTCAAAAATACTCATGGAATCAACGATAATATGAATAATGCAACAAATCCTTTATCAACCAATGATGAAATCCATGATGGAATCAATGATGGACATTCAAATCTCCATTCAAACAACACAAGTTTTGTCATAAGAAGTCCTCATAATACCAACCCTGATCAGTCATCTAATTCTATTCCAACAAACAACTCCCCCTCTCTTCATTCTCCAATCCCTGATAAAACAGTAAATGTATAGAAGATAGAGTCCACGGGGAGAAAGAAAGAAACCCTTTTTGTGTACAGTAAAGGAGAGGTCCTACATGTTGAGGGTGGGATAGAATTTTATCACACATTGTATGATTATACAATGAGATTATTTGGACTAACAATTGACAAGCCTTGGCCCTAACAACCCAAGGCGAAAAAGAAGGAACTAGAAGAATTAATGGCTATAGAATATGGTCATTGTTTTGATAAGAGGTGGATGAATTCAATGGCATGCAATCAACTTCATAATAAAAGGGGATATTTCAAAAAGATCTTAAAGACGGATGAGAAAACAACCCCTGAACCATATGTCGGAAAAGAAACATGGAATGTTTTAAAGAAAGAGACAAAGCATGGTAGAAAGGATAATAAATATGAGCAGTTAAAATATGTTACAAGAGATTGAATGCAGGAACATGGATACATGCACAAATTAGGAAGAGGTGGTGTTCGAGCCTTAAAAGCTACAGTGGTGAGTATTTTTTATTATTTCAAATTATCTTAATATTTTATTTATTCTCCCATTGATGTAGCTATGCCAAGTAGGACTTCGTCCTCCCAAAATTCCACTGGAAGAGCCGGCAGGGAGATCCAAATTGGCAGCTCTTTGATCTGAAGAAAAACCCCTGGCTTCCATCGCTTCAGGTGTAGGGTGGCCCTTCCAAACATCCAAGGAGCTGCGTTGAGGGCCTTAACCATCTCCTCCTCCTTCAAAAATTGAAAAGAAGGGCGCTATTGGGAAGGGAAATGATATCAACCCAACAACCCCATTTCCACCCACACCATTTATGAACTGCATCAATATTGGGTCTGTACCCAACAAAAGCTCCAATGAGTGCAAAAGAAAACCTGGATTTTTCCTTCTCAATCACTGATGCTGGGAAAATAATGCAATGAGCATTCTCTTCTTCATCCCAGATGGGGGAAAGAGCAGAATTCACTCCAGTGGATTGAAGGAACAACCTGGATGCCCAAGTGCAAGACTCCATAGGCTAGAAGTAGGCTTATAAGAGCTCGATTGTGTGTTAGCATGGCAGTGGGGGCCATTCTCCCTGAGAACATCATATTATCCTCCCCTACTGGTAGATTCATGCAAAACATAGTTCCTGATGACCACGGCTTGGTCTGTCCCAGATGCAGGAAGGTTAACTTTCATGCCAAACTGTGCAAATGTTCAACAAGAACAGAGGATGGAATGGACAGGAGGAGCAATAGAGAAGAGGAGTGGAAGACACAAGGTTCCAACAATGAGATCCCTTGCCCGCTGTTCAAAGGTGCCTGCAACGATGTTGAGACTAACTAGTCCAATCTGGGTCTGGCCGAAGCGTTGCGGGGAGATGCGCCCTCTGCCCACATGGGACAGTATGAAACAACGGAGGAGGAGTAGGAAAATACAAAAGCTGATGCGCCAAACAAGGAAGATGGTGAATCCTCTGAGTGGGAAACTAGTTCCGAGGCAGAGGAAAACGTGATTGATTTTACGCCAAAAATGGTGGATGGAAACTGACAGAATATCAACAAAGATCATAACTGCGTGATTTTAAATGCTAATGTGAATAGTGGCAAAAGGATGAAGGTCAATTCAGGTGAAATGAATGCATCTTTAACTGTGGAGGAGCGGAATTCAAATTTTGATTCACCCAAATTAACTGGTAATCTTGAAGTGGTTTTAGATGTGGATGATGGAAACAATGCGGATTGGTGCATTGTAAGTAGAAAATTATATCATGGTTTCCGTGGGGGGAGTGCACGTCAATGAACTTAATTGGGATGTATCTGTCTTCATCTACGTTGATTTTGCTTAGTTGTTGTTTAAACGTTGGGTGTTGCGGGTTTTGGTGCTGGTGTTTTGGATCTTTTGTTGTTTTACTCTGATTGACACACCCGACTTCTGAGCCACTATTGTTCAAGGGTATAGTCCCTTTCATAAAACCTATTTGCCTATAATAAAAAATAAATAAAATTATTTATTCTATATTATGAATGTCATTTACATTTATTTTATGAAGTGGAATTGCTATCAACGACTGCCTACTGAAGAAGAGAACAAATTTGTTGGAAAAGAGGGTTTTATAAAGTTGAGGAATGAGAAGATGGAAAAGAGTAAAACCTCTAATGATAATAGTGATCATGACTCATACATAGTTGGAGGCAACGGACTTGTTCTAAGGGAGGAAAATGGATTTGAGCGTTTCAACGAGATTGAAACCGTTGTTGGGCCATTGGGCATAACTTTGGTGGAAGATAGAAGGCTCATGAAGAAACCTTGTGCTTGAGCAATTGTTACAAAAGTGATCCTTTATTTCCACACATTCAAGAGATTGGAATCCTCCCCATCTATGTATTCACATTGCGTTTGTTCTAAACTTGGATCCATATGTAGTTGAACAACCTCGTATGCAAGGCCCATCCACGAGCGATATCTGGGTAACAGAACTGTGAAGTAGTGATGAGATACACTTTTGCAGAAGAGGAGTAGAGAGTGGAGACATTTTTCTTGAGGGCATCAATTTTGATATTGCTCTCAAATGTACCCAGGCTTGATCCATCATATTGTCATTGGGAAGATGCCTTTAGTGTAAAAACATTTGAGAGGCACATATGTCCATCATATTTAAATCTACCATGATGGCAGGTTCATAAATAGTGGAAAGAGTTTCGCATATCACTAATTGGAAATTGTTGCTAGCTTACTTTTTATGTATATGACAACATATGATTACAAAAATTTCAGGAAGCCATAAATGATTATAGTGGGAAAACAAATTTAAGTTTAGTAATGGAATCCCATTTTGTAATTTTGAAAAAATAATGTGTAGAATGTGCCTGACAATCCACTAACAAATAAAATGTGGGTAGCTTCCATATATTTAAAGTTGTATGTGAAAAGATGAATTTAATTTAGGAAAAAATGCACAATAGAATTTTTTAATTTATTCCATACTAATCCAGTGAGGAACAAGTTACGTTGCCACCAATTCTAATGTATTCTCTCTCTTTTGAATTTACAAGATAATGTCGATAACCAAAATAAAAATAAAAATTTCTTCTCGGCCTTAGAGAAAGGCGAGCTTATCTCCGAAGTGTAAATCTGGACATATGAGGCTACATGCATATGTCACCATCTCCTTGGAAATCAAAAGCTTCTCCTCTTTATACTTATTAAGCTTATGCTTGAGGTGAATGTCATTGGTACGAGTAACAGAAGGATTCTAAGGTGGTGCACATTCCAAACATCCTCCCATGCGCTATCAATGTATTCGTTGTTATACCTTGCTAGGGCCCATATCACTAGCACGTATCCATCCTCAACCCGGTTCCCCACTTCCTGCATAATCATTTGCATTGCTTCTATGTCGTCGAGAGAAGAGAATGTGTAATTAGCGTGGATGACGTCAAATCTTAGAAAATGTAACTTCCATTTTAAACGTGTCTCCATTGTATTCTATCATCAACCTAATACCTACTGCATCCTCCTAATGAGCTTTTGTGGTTGTATTGGACAATGAATGTGGCAGAAAGGACTCTACATAGACTAGTTTCCACCTTTAGATTTCAACACATGTATGTCAACCTACTCTACTCCATTGATTTCCTAAAATGTGAAAATCTTGGATAACCTCCACCCATTTACATTCTAACTATGCCTTCAACGTAATTAAATATAAAAAAATATACCTAACAAATCGAACCATTTTAACGGGTTCCCTACCTTATAATATAGTTTGAATTTAATGAGTATGTCCTAAAAAGATTGAGAGAAATAGTGGAAACGTTTGGAAATGGACAATTGGAAAGATAAGCATTTGATGGTGGAGAGACAGTAGAGAGCATGTGGCTATTTATATAAGATGCCTTGTTAAATGTTGTGGATCAGACCAATGGGTTCCAATACCTTTCTTCGCTAGAATGTTGAGCGTTGAATTTGAAGATGAAACCACAACGTGCTGTTTAGATGATAACTTTTGATTACATGCTGTAGATTTCTATTTCTGTATCTAATTATTTAGTGTTTGACCTCAAATTTATGTCATTAATTGTATTTTGTATCACGTGTCTACCATTTTATAGTGTTCTATAGAGAAGTAAATAAAAGGTGAAAGAGCTTCATTCTGCAATAATTGGATGACACGAGGAATTGTGTGAGATCTCTGAAAAATTCCTCAATCTAGGAAGGAAAACTGGGGAAGAAAAGGAGGATGAAAGAAACCATGAGTAACAGTTGAAATTGCAGTTGAAAATGACCTCATGGAGCTGGTTGGATTGCATATTTAGTGATTATAGTTTTGTGTTAAATTTAGTCTCGAATTTTGTTATCTATGTTGCATCTAGGTTTTGGAGGATGGTTTTTTGTTCTCAATGGTTGTAAGACTCTCCCAAACTTTATTATTGTGAAAAGTTACTAATGACATGCTTTTTGTATGCCTATTGTATTTTTGTAGCCCTTGACTCTGAGCTCCTATGCTTTTAGTTGCACCGAGATAGCAAAAACGAAAAAATTGAGTGAGAATTTCGATGAGAATATGCGAGAAAAAAATATAGAATATGGTCATGTTAAAAAATATTTAGAGGCTAAAATAATTTCCTCTCTGGTGTCATCTAATAGGATATTACAGCAGTTACAGTACCTTGTTGAGTGGGAGAAAATGAGAGTGCCACCCATGGATTTGTTCCACATAAATAATGTCAGCTATAATAACTATGATAATTGCGGTGGAGGTGTGAATCTTATGCTTTTGAGAACCTGTGCCATGTGCACTGTAACCTTTGCAGCACCATTCTCGAGGTGCTCGAAAGTCTACAGCCACGTGCATAAGTGTTGGATTTCAATGCATGTCTTGCATCCTCCCTCTCTAATGTTTATTTTATGTAATCTGTCAAAAGAATCCGATCTCATTCCAATAGAGAAACACCTTTAACATAATTAGACACAAGTAAATTTTTATAACGTTAATTTACCAACAAGCAAAAATGAAGGAAAGAGCTCAACAAATTGAAGCGTTGGAATGTTGCAATTGAAATTGCTTGTTTTAAGTTCTCAAGTTGTGAGATGGTATCATGATGATCCTCTCATTTACAGTATATAATATATTCTTTATTTTTCTCTCTAATATTGTATTTTCATTGTTTTTGGTCAGTGTCAAAAATAATTTTTATTTTGAAAAAAAAAAATTGGTTACCATAGATCAACAACATAGTCAATGGTCAACACCATCGTATCTATTTAGTTTTATTGTATTCTATAAAAATCAAATCAAATATGAAGCATCCAGAAATCAATTTAGTTCATTTTTTGTATGTATTTAATATCGTATCAAAGTACTATCAATGAATGAGTTGTGACTGAGTTGTTAAGCTAAGAGTGGATGTGTTGGTGAGAAAAGTGGTAAGAAGTGAAGGAAAGGAGTTTCTACATTTTATAAATAATGAAACAACAGAAGCTATGAATGAAGATTAGTGTGGTTGTTGAAATAGGGGAGTTTGCGCTTTTAAAAAAAAAAAAGAAGTGGTGAGATTTTTCAAAAATTGTCTTCATTGAGAGTCTACATTTTAGAAAACAACAACAATTGCTAATTTTTGGAGGGAAGTGATCGCTATGTCAATCCATACTATCAGTATGACCACTAAAAATGAAAATATCAAATATTTTTGGTTAACATTAATAAAAGAGAGTTACATTAGCAAGGGAGACTGAAAAAACCCATGGTTCCACAAAATGACACGTAGGAAAAAAATAAAATGCCCAAAGGGAAACCAGAGAGCACCAAAGTTACAAAAAATCATAAAACACTAGGAATAAGCCGTCATTGTGAGAGGAGGAGGAGGGTCATCCCAGGGAGGGATAAACACTCCACTGGTTGGCTCGGCTGAGGGAGAATCCACCTACCAACCATCATGGTAAACCACTAACATCTACAATGGAACAATACCCCAATTAGGGGGTAAATAACCTGCCTTAGTTTGTATTCTGGGCAACAGAGAGCCCCATTGTGGAGAACTAGCAAGGGTTTTCCCCCTCAGAGGATGGATCCTTCCCAATACAGAGAAGGATGAAGATGAAGGGTGACCTCGAGGAGAGGTGGAAAGGATGGCTGCAAGAGTGGATTTTACAACGTAGTCTGGTAGGTCAAGGCCACTGAGGCAGAGATAGCCAAGGTGGAGGTAGGAAGGGATATGGGATGACATGACTCATCGTGCAAGGCGCACTCTCCTAGTGTGCGAGAAACTCCTATAGATGAGAAAACCCCAAGGAAACCTATTCAACTTGAGATTGAATTTTTATGCACATAGTAGACAAGATAACCACTTCGTAATTAGTGGAAAAGAAAACAACCAATTGATCATTTTGGAATATCAAATCCTTTTAAGAATTCCACATATGAAATAGAATATAAGATCTAAACAATGGCCATAGAGTATTAATATAATGTGGCCAAGGACTGAAATCATTGAAAAAATATTGATGCCAATGAAATAATTCTAGATGGTAGGGTTGTAAAAAAGAATGTATCCAATTCCAATAGTCTAAGCATGGGGACAAGACCAAAACAAATGATTAAAAGATTCATGTCTAGAAAAGAAGGGCATTTAGGATTAGGGATTCCAATGTGACTAAGATGATCTCTGATAAGAAGACCCTGATAAATAAGGCACCAAGGAAATGATTGAATTTAGGCCTAATAAGAAGAGAATTCCAAACAAGGGAAAGTTGACGAATCCAGGTGGAATGTGCAAAATGTAGACCCCAACGGGCATTAAGTTTTAAAATGCTAGGAAAGATTGGGTTCAAAAGAGGATAAGTAGTTTTAATATTGTAACAGAAGAAGGAAATTTCATGATTCCACCACTAATCATGCCACCAAATGTCTGGGGGTTTAAGCCCCAGTGTGTGGAGAAAAACATCAGGAACTAATTTCTGATTTTTGCATATAGATGGGAGATCTGAATTGGAAAGATTAAATTTTTTCTTGAGTTCAGATCAGGGGATCGTGTCTCCACGAGTGACCAAATCCTAGATGGTCTTAATTCCTTTGTGAGAAATCCGAAGTGCTTTGAAGCCTGTAGTTTCCACAAGTGGAAGGTTATCATCAGTGATGATGTGAGACCACCAAATATTCCGAGAATTTAAAGATATCCTAGTGCAAAATCCATCACCAGTCCAATGCAACAATCGTTCACCTTTGTAAAGGATTTATAGATAATTTTGGCAACAAAGGTACATTTGATTCTGAAAGGATCCCTAGTGATAATAATGGTCTATAAACCAATATTGTTCCAACATTTATTTCCATATATTGCAATAGAAACAATGCAATGCAGAAGCAAAATTTTCCATTGTTAATCACCCATCAAATAACACACAACCCATATTGAAAATTAGGCCACGCTTTGTCAGTAAACATCAATAATTATCATACCACCTTGATCACGAGGAAGAAAATAGACCTCCTAGGCCACCCTATATAAACAAGCTTAACCAAAACTATTACATGAAAGATATTCCCGTAGCAACTTGTAAAGTTTGGAAAATGAAGCATATATAGGGCCCCAACATGCATAATAATACACATGGGTGACAACCATAATCTTATTATATACTTGGAATTTTCTAGCAAGAGAGATTGGTTTGGAAGACCACCGAGAAACTCTATGCTCAACGTTGTTAATACTATACTGCCATAGTGTGGCAGAGTCCCTATTAAAGGAAAAACTAATGCCCAAGAATTTTAATTGATTACCTCTTCTAATCAACTTCTAGGGGCAATCTTTTAACCAATACATTATAGGTAAGAAACTTTTCCAATATCCCAATGTCTTAGCCATATGAATACTGGATCTAGAAACAAGGAAAACTATATCAAAGAAGTCAAAAAACCATAATCACATTATGTTCAGATTTAGCGATAGCAATAAAGGAATCATAGGAAAAATGACCATTAATAAGTTGCATCACATGATCAAGAAGAAAAATCCCGCGAATGTGACCTTGAGCAAGATGATGGGCAATAAGATAGGCTAAAGCATCTGTATCTAGAACAAACAAGGCTGGTACAAGAGGACGATCGAGAAGAAGAGGACGATCGAATCAGATTGATGGACTTTTATGGTGATGCAAGATAACACATTTAGAAATAGATTTTTGACTACTAACCAAAAAATCACCAAATCCAAGAGATTTGAGCATAGCCAAAATAAATTTCCCTTCGATATGGTCATAAGCCTTTTCGAAGTCAATTTTGAGAAATAGAGGCTTTGCAGAGAAACCTAGGCCCATTCCATCCCTTCCCAATCTTAAATAATATTATCTAGAATATACCATCCTTTAACAAAACTAGTTTTCTTAAGGTGAACAATGTTATGAAAAAGATGAGCTATACGAAGAGTCAGAGCCTTACCAAGAATTTGGTAAGAAACATTTAGCAGCGTGCTAGGTGATGGCAGGAGATAAAGATAAAATGTATTTAATGTATATTTTAAGCACCCACGAATAGGAGAAATAAATAGGAATAGAATACGGTTACAGAATAGTTAGAAGGAACCATCCATTTACAATGTAATTACGCTAACATTCCCCCCCCCTATTACATTATTCGTACAAAGATACATTTCCTGATGATAGGTCCCCTTCTTAATGAGAACACCGCAAAGAGGGTCTTCACACGAGCATGCCTACATGGTCTCACATGGTTTTTCTAAGGTTGACCAGAAACCTAGAGGGATAGGAACACTTTCTGATTATTCACCTCGGTGGTTTTACAGGCTTACCACGAACCAAGAGAATTTTATCTTGGTGGTTTTACATGCGTACCACAAACCCAAGAGGATGATACCTCGGTGGTTTTATAGGATTACCATGAACCCAGGGTGAGTAACATGTGTTGCTTTCAGTGCTCTTTTGTTCCCCACGACGCTCTTCAATTAGGAGGTCCCACATAGGAAATTTCATATCATCTGTAGTTTATTGAACTACAAAACAACAGGAACATGACACAAAACTGAAACTGAAATAAACAAGCCAAAAATTGAGGAATGGGTCCTTAATACCTACTTTGCCACAATATCTGTCAGCGGCCTTGTCACTTGCGGCTTGCAAGAGGTCGCTGGATCTCCTCCAGCCTCCGTTATCCTCCGTCCTCCTATATTGTTGCTTACAATACTAGAGATGACGTGAAGCCAATCTCATTAACAACTTCCTCACTCTAACCAGAATCTTGTGGATCTTCTATATGATCAATATTAGCTCCATTTTGTTTTATATTTCCTTGTAGAACATCTCTTGCTCGGATATGATAGTTCCACATTGTATGACCTTTCTTCTGACAATAGTGGCATTCAATCTCTTGTTTAGGCCCTTGTTTTTTTTAATCTAATCTCCTGTGAAATTTTTTTTTGTGGAATGAAGTGCACTTAATTGTTGAGTATCACCTTCTACAACATCATCAGTTATGCATTTTTCCTCTGTGAGAAGAGCCGCAATCATGTCATCTAGAGATTTAAACTAAATTTGATTGAGAGTAAAAGCAACATTGTTGTATTTGGAAGATAGACTATTTAATAGGATAGCTTTGGCATCCTCGCCTTCTATCAAAGCTTTGACTTCTACTAGTTTTCATAACAGAGACCGAAGATTATTAATTAGACTAGACATAGAAATGCTTTCTTCCATTTTTAATCTATATAACTAAAGTTTTAGGGAAAACTTCGCGTTCACTTCTTTCGCTCCAAATAATTGATTTAAATTATCCCACATGTCCTTGGAAGATTTATTGAGATCAACATGATGGATTTCAAAATCGGAGAGAGCAAGGCCAATAATGGATTTTGCTTTATCATCTCTACACTACCATTCCTACTAATTTGGCGGTGTCTGTGGGATTTTTTTCTTTCCCATCTACTATACCCCATAAGTTGTTATGCATAAGTTGCATTTGGATCTTCACCTTCCATGTATGAAATTTTAACCCCAATTATTTTTCCAAGTGAATGTCTATAACAACTACTAAAGAAACCTTCTCTCTATTCGACCTTCCTTTGTCTCTAGTTTCTATTGCTACTCATATACTTTTTGTATTGAATGGAAAAGAAACATAGGGGAGAAGAGTTACTTCTTATGCCAATGTTGCAGGTCATTCCAATTTCCAGTATGCACAAATATATGTGTCAAACATAGTATTTAAAATGCCAACATAGGGCATGAGCAGGGTAATCCATGTAGTTCAAATAACAATAAAATGTCAAACTAATTTTCCACACAGTCCTTGGAAGACATGACTTCCTCCTTGGTCGCTGGTCTTATGCTAAATGCAACACATAGGTCACCAAGCTTTTGCCAATGTCTATTCTACAGGTCCTCCGTTCACGCTGTTCTAAATGCCAAAACAACTCCACTCCAAACAGGTCGCTCCAGCAATAGATCTCCATGACAAAACAAAATAGCTCTCCAAACTTCAACCGTAAGTTTTTGCACCACAATTTCTCTGCTACGTCCACATGTCTCAATGCATCCACTTCGTTGTTTAAAGACTCCAAATTTGCACATAGGCCAAAGTATCTCTGTGCTCTGATACCAATGATGGTAGGAGATAAAGATAAAATGTATTTAATGTATATTTTAAG
Source organism: Taxus chinensis (assembly GCA_019776745.2). NCBI lineage: Eukaryota > Viridiplantae > Streptophyta > Pinopsida > Cupressales > Taxaceae > Taxus > Taxus chinensis. The sequence goes on from CM034147.1 coordinate 812,766,641, forward strand.
CACCCAAAAATGGGAGAAATAAATAGGAATAGAATATGGTTACAAAAAAGTTAGAAGGAAACGTCCATTTACAATGTAATTACGCTAACACTAGGCCACCAATTTGTTATCTGTTCAGGATCACCAATTTTAGGAATGAATTTTATGTTTCCTTGATTGATGAAACTCCCAAGAGAATTGGATTCGAGATCTTCATTGTAGACATGAAGAAGATCAAGTAAAAAAAAATACTAGGTTACTTTGTAAAATTCACACAATAAACCATCGAGTCCCAGATATTTGTCATCAGATAAGCACAACAAGGTAGCATGGATTTCATCCAAAGAAAGAGGAGAATTGCAATGGTACCATTATTTGAGAGAGAGGTTATTCGACACCACATCGATACATCGCTACAGGGCGGTAACTCACTCATTAGTAGCCTCTTTAGATTTAAAAATAGGATGATAATGCTCGAAAAAGGAACTTGAGATCTCTAGAAACTCTCTAATCCTCTAATGTGAATCATAGATATATTTTATCTATTGACGAGTATGCTTGGCTTAGAGGGATTTAAAGAATTATTTTGAGTATTTGTATCTCACCATAATCCAATGCATCCTCGACTAGATATGCACACCATGGGTTGAATGAGAATCAATGAGATTCAGCTTCGACTAGGTTTCAACAACCTATATTTGGAGAGGAATGTCAAAGGTTTTGAAATCAACTAAGAGTGAGATCCTTAGGAACTATTCAAGTGCATATCTTAGTTAACACATTTATGAACGCAAGCCACCTACTTGTGAAAACGATGGAGGAAATAGGTTGTGCAATAAATCAACGCTTCCCACCATGAGATTCAGCTGGCAGCAAATGACAAACATGATACCATGTTCCAAACTTTAGCAAGAAGAGGAACCACCTCCAGATAACTTGGAAATGGGACATTAAGAAGGAATTGATTAGATGGGACTTGGGGAAGGGGCCCTTGCCAAATAAATTTAAATGTGATAGGGTGGTGATAAGATAAAATTATATCTGAACATACCTTGACAACGAAAGAGCCTTGCATGTAAAAATCAAAATAATTCTTTTTTGAAAGAAGTGTGTGATCAAGAATTTTTAAAACCCGAGCATATCCTCCTCAAAGATTGGTGCAAGTATACCAACCTTGGGCTTTTAATTCCTTTCATTGGCTAAGCAAAGGATAAAAAATTCCCCAATGGCTTTTAAAGAAATACCAGGCCACACGCTTGCTGACACACCATCTCAAAGGAAGGACACCAAATTTATCATTAGAATTCTTTATCATATTAAAGTCTCCACACACCAGCCAGTAAGCTAAAGATAAGTTATTCATTAAATAAAATAAGGAAACTAAAGGGAAGTATATCCAATAGTTAATCTAAATTGGAGGACATAAAACATTATGGAAATGTAGTAAATAATCTAAAGACAGTAAATAATGATACAAGTAAATTAATTTATATGTAATAAAAACCTAAATGATAATTAATTTATATGTAATAAAAACCTAAATGATAAGAGGAAGGTAATGTTATCCAATTTGGACCCTCGAGTGAAATTAGACAAACAATACCCCACAGAGAGGAAATGGAGGGATCGACTCAGCCACAGGAGCTCACGTTTCGAGCTCGAGCCAAGAAATTTAGTGAAGTGGGCAGAGTGCATTGCAAAAGAGCTCAAGACTCTGAGATGGTTTGAGTTATGAAGAAGCTCCAAAGTAAAAAAATTGGATTTCAAAGGTGAGGACAGTTTGAGGTAGGGAGAAGGTGAATTCATAGACTTGGTGGAAAGAAGTGTAAAAAAAGGGAGTCGGAAGTCCAAAACCTGAAATATGAAATTTATACTTTGGGGTATTAAAGTTTTGGAGGTTTCATGAGCTCACAGTGAATAATGCCACATGGGGAGAAGAAAATTCAAAACCTGAAGTCTAAAATTCAGACTTTGAGCTTTCAGGATTTCAGAGGTTTCATGTGCCAAGTGGATGATATAATCTCGAAACATGAAGTACTGAATCCGCAAGACCCAGAGTCCTAAATCCCTGAAACCCGAAGTCCCGAAATCCTGAAACCTGAAGTCCCGATTCCCAGAAACATGAAGTCCCAAACCCTCGAAATCCCAAAACCCAAACCCACGAAAAGAAAAAGGTCTGAAACCCAAAGTCTAAATTTCAGACTTCAGGGTTTCAGAATTTCCTAACTTTTGGCTCGAACGATGAAAAGTTTCACACGACATGATTTTGGAGTCCGAACTCCAAATTCTGAATTTTAGACATCAGAGGTTTGGTATTTTAGAAATCTTTAGCCAAATTAAGTGATACATAGTACATTGATCTCTGAAGTGGAAAATCCTGAAGTTATGAATCCTGAAAGTCTAAAATTTTAGATTTTGGAGTCAAAAAAGACATAGCCAACCATCTGCATTTATTACTGAATGACAACCTCATCTTTAGATGGCCATAAATTTTGACTGGGAGCTCGGATTTGCAGTGGCACCCAATTTTAGAGGGGTGTTTTCAGATTTCTCACCTACCAAAATAATGAAGATATGGGCTTCCTTGATTCTCTAATAAGGAAAAGTACATGGAGGCATGGGTTTTGTAGTGGCACCAATCATTGTTATAGGTAATTTTAATGCATTTTTGGGTGGTTGAAGCAATATTTCAAATTCCTCTCTCTCCCTTATCTCATTCTTCCTATATATTTTAAAGAGGGGATCATTTCAAAAGGTTGGATAATCTTGCTCTGCACCCTCCCTTCTTCTCTTGTCTGTAAGTGATCTTATGGAGTTCAAACCTCCCATTCAAACTATAAATGCAATTTTTCCTCTTGGCAAATGTAATATACTGTATAAAATATGTGGAGCAATAATATAATTCTATGGATGAATTTTAACCCTCTCTTGTGTTCATTGCATCTTTCTGATCTCTCATTACAACTTTGGTTAAATATGCATTTTAGGTTTTGTTACAATTTATGATGTTTTGTGTTTAATGGTGGATAAATTTGTGACAAGAAACTGATTTGTGTTGATGCTCATCCTCTTCAATCTTGTTTAATTTTATTTTAATTGAAGGCAATTTATTTAGCATTCCCCTTGGTACATCACCTACATCAAAATAGGTTTGATTTCTTGCAATCATTTCAACCCTGTCTCCTTGGCAAGTTAGAGTATATTTTAGGATAGATCCTCTACAATTTGAATGTGTGTATTAGATTAGAGGAATAGGAACCAACCTTCATCCAGAGAGCTTTCTTGATTGCAAAGTCCCACACTTTGGGAAAATCTCCATGTTATGCAATCACACTGACAGTTTCACTCATTCAAGTTGCAACAATCAAAGGTGTTGCGATTTTGTATCAACAGGTAAAAAATGACTTAGTTGGTTATACAAGTCTGTCACAGGTTGTCGCATGTCTCAAAATGGAAACCGAATATGCATACGACCACTCAGGAACCCTGCAAAGGGTAGATCCTAGTTGTCTTAGATGACACAGGTGCCTGGGTGAGTACTGGGGCACCTTAGACTAGATTCTTGCTGTTGTGACATGTGTAGAAGATTATCAAATGTGTTCAGAAGTGTCACAAATAGGTCTAAAACTCTATCTATCTGTCACATTAGATTACTAGATGATCTTAATGATGTTCTACACAAGAAGAATAAGAATGGGTCAAATTTACCTCATCCACCAAACTAGTGGACTTATCGCTTAGTGTTGCACTACATTTCAGACCCGGATGTAGTTCTAGTGTGTGTGTGTGTGTGAGTGCATGTCATTCCCTAAGTGCTCTCATGCAAGTCACACTTTTTGAAGTAGCGAGACCTATAATAGACTATAGAAAATGTAGATAACATGTGTGCATGGAATAGAATCTAATCCCTCCCTCCTATGTGAAGTGTGATGTGATGTAGCATATCTCGCTAGCATTGAATGCATGGCACTATGTGGATGTAAGATGATGTAATGGATGCAACTCTAGATGGAGTGATATTAGTGATATGATGCTTAAGGACCTAGGACCCTCTATTATGGTCTTATAAGCTTTATATTTATAGGGCTCTCAAGCTTAATTTCATAATTAATCTCTAACAAGGCCAACTAAGAAAAAGATAAAGATGACCAACAACTAGAAATGAGCCATAAAGGAGCAAAAGGGGATTAAACATAGATTTGAGGCACCTGACCGTGGGACCGGGGTGCTCTTGGGCGCCCCAGTATAGGCTAGGGTGAACCCTGGATTTAGGGATAAAATGTTGGGGAAGGTTGTGGAACATACCGATAGGTAATGGATAATATGCTGGAAAAAATTAAATAAGAACTACTGAGAATAAAATATAGGAATAAAGATGGACGAAAAGGTGAGGATTAATTAGTAGCTTTTTACACTTGAGAACCTTCTAAATAGTAGTATAAGACCGGGTTAAATTATGTGTAAAGTGCATAATTTTATGTCTACATTTTTCGCCACAATTTATATTGGTAAGTGGAACAGCTTGGTAATATAAAGTAGATCAGAGATGCATACCTGATATCCATGGTAGAATGTAGAAGATAGATGTATCAAAGGACTAGACTCAAACGTGGAATGAAAAGAATAAAAAGGTAAAGTGTTGATTCTAAAGATGAAAAATGGGCATAAAAAGAAGTGATGAGAGTAAACCTAGGGTAGAACATGTTTGTAGTTGATGTTATGTGTAGCTATACCTACATGGTTAGTAAAGGAAAGTGTTTGCAGTGATGTGTTCTCATTCTTTTTCATTGTTGTTGTTTTTGTTTCCCCCAATTTGACTGTTTATTTCTCATATGAAGTGAACCTGTAAGGAGAAAATGACACAAGTAGTCAAATATACATGTATGTAAAAATGTTATGTAAAATATGCATGTAAATAGTAAAGTATGCAAATATAAAATGATGCTAGAATGTAAATTTTAAATTGGAACATGTGCAGTTGATCCATGTCGAGAAAAATAGTGTAGAAGAATAATCTTGTACTGTTGCATTTTTTTTGAAGCAATCTCATGTTGTCCTGGATGTAAGAAGTGTAGGGAGGAGCTATTACATGTTCCTCGAAGTGTATAACCACTTTCTTCCTAAAGTGCAATGCCACTATGGGATGGATGTAGAAGTTTTTTGGTGAAGTACCCTAAGGCGGATTAGACTACAAGAAGTGATAATGAGAGGCTGGTGACTGTTACCCCTAAACCATATAACCACTATGTAGAATTGATAAAATGGGTGACATCATTTAACCTATGGTGTATGTCACTAACATGTGTAAATGGTGGATTGGAAGGATTTGAACACACTCACTGTGTCTGAACTAGTATAGGTACACTATGTTGATTGGTAAATCCATATCGATGCAGTCCGAGTATGGACTGAGTGTAACTAGACGTGCGTCATATGGTAGTGAGATTGCAAGGCCGTAGAAGAGGACCCACCACGTAGTATGACCTTGTAACCACAGGGATGAATATTGGAGGTAAATGTGCAATGAGGGCAATGCAATATAGGATAGTATACAAAGGTTTATATAGGATATGTGAGGTGTGAGATGCAATATTAATTGTATAGTCCGCAATGGACATGCATGTAAATAGTGATAAAGATGCAAACTAGACCCTGTATGTAATGGAATACCAATTGTAGTAGTGTAGACATGCATATGATGGATAGATAGGCCCACAAAGTGTGACTCATGAACATGTAAGAAATGTAGGGTTTGTAGAATAGGCAATATGATAAGTTGTGGTGATCAGGGGTGAAATAGAACATATAAGTGAGCACAGGGATATAATGTAAAGATAGACCCACAACATTGTGCAACCTAGTAAACTAAATGCACAAATAGTCAAGAAAGAGATGTAAAACTAGACTACAGATGATATTATGAATAGTGTAGCACGTGTAAGAGATATTATGATGTATAAATGAGATAACCAATATGTCAAGGGATGTATGAGATAATGTAAGATAGTAGGTTATGCTATAGTGCAAATTATGATAAGATGTAACATGTTTAGAACTTATAGATGTAGTGTGTGATGGTTCTAGGGTAATCGGTAATCCCTCAACAAGGTCAGAAGGTGTGAATCTGAAGTCATCAATAGAGTCTTGTCATCTGGAAATTGACGGTGGTGGAATAGGTAAAAGCTGATGAATAGTATGAGAATGAAAAGATGAAGAAAGTCCACCTATACTTAGTTGTAGGAGGGGGGAAGTGTGATGGCTATTCTCCCAAGTACTAGTACGAAAAATGAAGGTGCGAATAAGACAATACACTAAGCTATGGATCAATGGAATGGAATGCAATATGGAATCCTATAAAAAAGTGATGAGACGTGAGTAGATGGAGTGTGTATGCATCACATGGTTCATTATCATAGTGCCCTGTCATCTAAGTCCCAATGAATCAACATGTGTACGAGGGTGCTATAGCAGATTTTGGAAATGGTCTAGCTTAACTTTAGGAGGTGGTCTATTGTGCATTACGATGAATGTGTATTTTTAGATACCTGATGAAATGAGACATGGAGAAATGATGAGCATAGACCCTTATAGATGAAGGTTGTTTAAACATGAACTTGTTGAATGAATGATCATTTAGCCCTAAGACTTATATCATGATGGAAGAAATCTATGGCGATAAGACGTAGAGAAAGGGAAGCATGGACCATATTGAGCCTAAGCCTTTTTTTCAATTTGATAGATGTTGTATGAGTGATGGATTTAGCCCAGGAGATGGTATATCACTAATTTGATGAGAGATTGTTACTTAGGTGGCTCTTTAGCGTAAGTGAAGATATGTCACTATGAGATAGGTCAGTGAGGGTGAGTGATCCTTGGATGTAGTGAGTGAGGGCATAAACATGGAGACCACTTTAGTCATGTAGTATTTATAGGGTGGTGCATGTATCCTAGAATGTGTATATCACTAATTGATGAGTGAGAGGAAAGCCCTGATTTAATCTAAGATGTTTGACCACTACGTAAGGATAACAATAGGCATAGTCATTTATTCTCATTGATTCGATGATATTGACAATATGGATGATCTTAGTGTTTGGCTTTCCAATAAAGAGGATAAAAAATGAGTAGGTGGTAGAATAATAAATTGACGATTAATTAATTGGGATATAATTTTATGTGGCTTAACATTACAATCAAGTATGAGAGGTTTTGGTGATGGCATGACTTGAGGTTCAACTATAGTAAATGTAGTGGAAAAATATTAAATAGGAGATGTCAAAGAAGAACAAAAATGTGATTGAGAAGAATCCTTAAGATGTTGAATTTCATATCTAAGGGATGTGATGGTGGAATCCATAGATTTAATAGAGGATGTATGTGATTGAGAAACAACCTTATACGATGTGGAAAAGCGCAAGAAAAATATAAAAAGTGTGTATCATGAAAGGGGAATGAAATGTACAGTTAGGTCCATATATAAAGGTAACCTAACATAATATGTCGAATGTATAATGTATACAGTAAAGCAATGATGATAAAACTAGACCTGGATATAATGGAATCTAGTGTAGTGTGTAGAATGTAGATGATAGATAGATGGGATATGCTAATAATACCATGTAATGCGATAATATACAATGGTGATAAACAAAGCTAGACCCATGGAAAATGTGACCTAGCGTAAATTGTGGATATATGTATTAATTGTAAAATGAGACTCATATAAAATGACGACTATGGTATCATGTAGAAGTTAGATGTTGTGTAAATGAATAATAGATAAAGTATGTATAGAGTGATGTAAGATGTAAACTAGGTATAGAAATGATGATAGGGTGTAAATGAGTAGAACCTAGCATGCATTATGTGGGGTTTAGTGTAACGGTAATCCCTCAATAGTCCAATGTGAACTGAAGAACTAGGGTGCGTCATCAGGTAATGAGGGTGATAGAGGATGTGAAAAAGATGTAGTAGAGAGAAAATGAGTGTAGTATGAAAAGAGATTAAAGGTAAACCTAATGATAAGGTGCATGGGGGGTGTGTATGTGCAATGCCCCCAAAGTGGCTAGGGAAAAGGGATCAACTGATAAGATTGAAGGATGTATGTCCATTGACTTGTGCTCGAGAGGAAGAAGGAAGAGAAGGGTATTCTCGTAATGGTGGTATGGGAGATAATCATTGTGCCAGAGAATGAAGACGATATGCATGCAAAGGGTGGATATATAATGATCATTATGGCATAGTAAAGTGTATGTGTGAGGGAGAGCAAGGAAGAGTCACATGTGAAGTGGAGGATGATTGGTGTGGAATAAAGTGAGGTGATGATTATGGGAGAGATGTGATAGTGGCCTGAGTAGGAGACCTATGCCAATGTATAGGACTAACTGACTGGAGTGGTTTGGATGAATATGGAAGAGGTGTATGAAACAATGAAGATAACCTGATGGAACTAGTATGGGGGAGAGGATAGGAGGTAGAAGAAGTGGAAGGGAACAATGAAGAATGTGAGACAATTTTTTGTGGGGGTATTGGGCATGTAGTGCGATTCGGCTTCCTGCGATGTGGGTGAATCAGGTGAATGGGTTATAGCGGAGGAGAATCTTGTGTATAAAATTAGAGGAGACCTAACTATTGGAGATACCGAATAATATGGGTCAATGCATGAAAATATTACATATGATGTCATCGAATGCGATGGTAGCAGCAGAAGGATGGGTCATAATAATGGAGTGGTTCGGGTGGCGGATAATGATGGTTAGAAGGTAGAGCAATAAGGTGATGATGAATCAGATGACCAAGGATGGCTTATGACATAGTAGTGGATGGTAGTATAAGGTTTGAAGGTAAGGGTGTAGGTTTGTTTGTAGTAGTAATATTGTGTAAAGAAGCAACATTTTTAAGTTGGTCAAGATCAACATGAAGAGATACAATGGTTGCTGTACGTACCCAAAATTGTAGAGTACTGCACCGTCAGAACAACATAACACGTACCCCAATGATGATACAGGTGTCCTCGTAAGGTGTTCAGGATCTGGAAAATCCCTCTAAACATGTGTTAACATCCCGCATCCCTCGCTTAGCTCCTGCATGATTTGTTTCCCTCTTTTCCCCTTCTTTTCTTGGCCTTTTTCTCTTCAGTTACGAAACCGCCACCCTGCTTAGGGCGGTGGTCCAATGATGATACAAGTGTCCTCGTAAGGTGTTCAGGATCTCAGAAATCCCTCTAAACATGCGTTAATATCTCGCATCCCTCGCTTAACTCCTGCATGATTTGTTTCCCTCTTTTCCCCTTCTTTTCTTGGCCTTTTTCTCTTCAGTTACGAAACCGCCGCCCTAAGCAGGGCGGCGGTCCTGTAACCGCCACCGTGCTCAGGGTGGCGGTCCTTTATGCATTTTCCAGAATGCTCTTTTAACATGACTCACATAAAAATCAATGATTCACCAGCTTTTTTTCACCACCATGGGCTTGCATTAATGATTTTGGTCCCCTAGAATAGTGTTTTGCCATTGTTTATAGTTTAAGAGTTCTATTTGGTTTTTACCTTGGGTAAATGCAAATGCTATAAATAGTTGGGTTGTGCTCAAGCAGATGGCACCTTAAATTTTCCTCTGAATTTCTAATTGCAATAGATTAGTATTTCATTTTACTTAGAATTCTTATTTTCTTTCATTGCATGCTTAGTTAGTGTTGTTTTGCTGTTAGGAAGCCACATATTCATCTTGTGCAAGTGCTGTTGATATTTTACCCAATCCATTAGAGTAGAATAGTTTGTTTTCAATAGGAAGCCATTAAAGTTGTAGGTTTTGTTCTTCAAACAGGATAATTTTAGGTTTTGGACATTTTATGTTACATGACTCGCAATAAATCCCACGAGGAATTGCATAAGCCAAGCTCTGTACTCTTGCGCTATACCTCTCCTACTCACATTGTATTCAGTCTGTATCTTAAGCTGCCTTTGTCCCAATATCTACTTCTGTTGATGCTAGCATTACATGCTTTTATGGATCCACATGAACACGAAGGAATGAGGAGATCACACTGAGTGGACAAGATCACACACACCATCGGATTCGCCACTATTATGTAGAATCTAGGTTCTAGCTTTCAAAGTTATAATTAGAATCATATCAAACAGAGTAGTTAATTACTTTATTTCAGTCAATCTTACTTTCGATATTGCCAGGGAAGCTGTGGGGATTGATATTTTCTGAGAGACTATGATTTTTTCCTCACTTCTGAGGTAGGATCGAGAGTCTTTCGAATATATTAGATCAGTTATTTCATTGTTTAGAATAGATTTACAACTGCACAGGCAAGTAGCTATACTCGGTTACTTTGTTTGTTTTAAAATTCGACACTAGGTTAATTGTCAATTTCTAGATATACTAAAATAGCTTCTCTTTCGAATTCATCAGAAAATAAAAAAAATATAGAAGTTATATATGTTATATACATACTTCGCATAGTTAATTTTATTTTGCTGCAATTAGTTTACATTGTTGCTTTTGTATGACAATCACAGGACCTAGAGAGCCCAGGGAATACGTATTCGAGCCAATCGTGCCCCAACCCAATCTCATTATAGCCATAACTTATAAAGATCAGAATCCCAGGATCCAAGTCTTCCAAACAATGATAAACTTACAAAAAATCATTTTCCAACTGCACGGGTTAAACATAGAGGACAACCAAGCACACACATTTTGGTCAAATCAACCAAACTACAGATTACCCTAGATTCATATCCGCATGATTGTAGATGGGTTTGAAAGAGAGCAGAACTTTGGTTGTGATCCTTTGGTCCCATAGCCAGACACAGGAGACACTCTCACAGATATAGATACCAGCTTGAGAATTCAGGTTGCACAAATGCCTGTAAGATATTCTGAGAAGATCGCACAATTATTAATTCTAAATATAGAAGCTGAAAAGGCATACGATTATTTGGATACTAGGGATTAGAGATTGAATCCTGCACATGACCATAGCATGACCACAACAAATACGAATCTACGGTTGTGACCCACAAGTCCCACCAGCCCAACGAGTCCATAGGTGAATCAGACATAGATGTTGGCCTACATACACTAGTATTTAGATCTACTCCACTTCCACCTCTCATCATCAAATAGTTATCCTTGCTAGACATAGCAGCTAACAAAGCTAAGGAGTTCTGGACTAGGCCAGAGATTCACCCATAGAGTCAATTATATTTACCATCCGCCCTATGACCTTCTCTGGAGATATAGAAGAAACTATCCCAGGAAATTTTCCACGTATTCCACAACCTATAGACCGAATCACGCTAGAGCTCGATATTGATTGGAGGCTTCGAGCAGTCATCCTTGCTGATCGATCTATCACACTAGTTCAGGTTAGGAGGGCCTTCTTTACCTTAGATTCACAATTTCCACTAGTTTGCGTTGAAGACATTAGATTGCCCAACTAGCTTGTCTGCATCCCACAGATATTTTAATCCCCACTGGCTGTCTCGGCACGACCTCAGGAGGTTAGGTGCAAGGAAAATTTTCTTGTAGATTCCCACACTTTCTTGTCACTTTTCTGTCGTACAGTTGCCTTCATGGACTAACACTGGGTTTGTAATAATAGTATAGTATCTGAGAAGTGGGTGGGAGATAAAGGATGCGTAGGGGAGAGATGTCAACTGTGGTGGTGGAAGTAGAGAAAATTACAGTAGATGGTGAATCATATGAAGGAAATGGTGACACATCATCATTATAAAAATGATCAAAAGAGGTGTCAAAGTCATATCAGACTACTCTAGATACTTGATAGGCAAGTGTATGGGGTTGGTCATCTAGATAACCATGAATGCGTAAGATGTACATGACCATGAAATATTATTCATCTATGAAGACATAGGTAATGGGCATCCCTGTAAGCATACCAAACAATAAGGTTGGGTGTATAACAAGTAAATGAGCTACTACAAATACTAGCGGTACTAAAGGGCATGGGGTATGTGATATCAACATGTTTCAGGATCAAGGGTACCCCCAATATAATCTGAACCAAGACTAGCCGAGGGTAAGTGGATAAGGAGTAAGGATGACGCACGAGATGTACCACAAGGTGGAAAACATGTATCCCATAAGTGGAAGTGAGAATGATAGAGCCATGATACAAGTGTGGATCACATAGAGGATTATGAAGGTCATCAAAGCAAGCATCCTAGCCATGAAGGGGACCATCATATGAGCATATGGTGGGAGAACATGAGGTGACAAGTGGGATGTGCTATCTAGTAGGAATTATTGAGAAAAATGGTGCAAGTGAATGATGGAATTTACTAAGGGAAGAAGGTGACGACAATGGGATGAGATCAAGAGGGGTTGAAAATGGTTGGTTTGACACAATGGCAATAGTAACATCAGGTGGTGGGGAAGAGAAGGTACTACGCATATGAAGAGTAGATGGAAAATGACATTTCATAGAGATAAAGGGGACAATGGGGGAATAGGAAAAGCAATAGAGTAGTGCGGGGTAGGTGTAGAGGATGAAATTGAAGTATCAGGGTAACCATAGAAGAGGTAGGGAGTGTATCAATCATGAAAACAATAGTAGACTTAGAGCAGGAGGTATGGTGTGATATTGAGAGTCCACTGTGGGTGAAGAAGAAGGAAACACAGAGCTGGAGTTTTTTGCATCCGATGTGGAGGAGGAAATGGTAGGAACTAGGAAGAAGAGCTTCCACTTCGGATATGATTTGAACTAGGGATGTAGGATCAATAGTGTATAAGTAAGAGGTAAAAAGAATCCACAATGGCATGCAGATCCATCCTAGAGGATGGAAAATCATTGATGAATGAAGGGCAAGGATTATAGCCTGCGGGATAAGTGGGAGGGGTACATATAAAATCATGGCCATGGCTATCAAATTCTAGTGTAACAAGTGACTTAGAAATAGAGGAATTGTGATGATGCCTACCCATGGTGAGAAAATACAAAGGGTTAGATCCTAGAAGGTGCTAAGAAATAAACAACGGATTCACCAAAATGATTGACTAAAATAGAGAAACTAAAGGGAAGTATATCCAATAGTTAATATAAATAGGAGGACACAAACACTATGGAAATGTAGTAAATAATCTAAAGCTAGTAAATAATGATGTAATTAAATTAATCTAAATGTAATAAAACCCTAAATGACAAGAGGGAGGTAAATAACGACTAAGTTGGTTAAAGAAGTCCGTCGTAGGTTATCGTAGGTCTGAAACTGGAAACCGACTGTCTAAATGACCACTCAGGAACCCTATGAAGGGTAGATTTAGGTTTTATAAGATGACACAGGTTCCTGGGATTGTACTTGGACTCCCCAGAGTGCCAATGGTCTAGATTCAGGGTGCTATGACCTGTGTAGAATCTCATAAACAATGTTCGGTAGTGTCACAGTTAGGTTTGAAACTTTGTCTATTTGTCACACTGGATTCACTGGATGATTTGAATGACTCTCTACACAAGAAGAAGAAGAATGTGTCAGACTGACCTTAGCTTCCAAACCGGTGGACTTATTGCTGAGTGCTGCACTACATTTTGGACCCGGATGTAGTTCTGGTGAGTGTGTGCATGTCATGCCCTAGGTGCTCTTGTGTCAGTCAAATTCTATGTAGTAGTGAGCTATGATAGATATAGAAGATATATAATAGTATGTAGAATATAATAGATAGAATCCCTCCCTCCTATGTGAATGAATGTGATGTATCTTTTGGCTAGGTAGAATGTATGGTACTGTGTGGATGAAGATAGTGCAATATATGAAACCCTAGATGCAGTGATAGTAGTGATACAATGAAAAACCCTAGGACCCCCCATTATGGTCTTATAAGCTTTGTTTTTATAGGGCTTTCAAGTTTAATTTCATAATTAATCCCAACAAGGCCAACTGGGAAGAAGATAAGGATGACCAATAGCTAGAAGTGACCAAAAAAGGAGCAAAAGAGGTTAAATCTAGATCAGGGTGCCCAAGGTGGGACCAATGCACCTCGGGGCACCCTAGAATAGGCCGGGGTACCCGAATTTAGGACTAGAATCTCAGGAAGTTTGTGGAATAAACCAATAGGTAATGGAAAATACGTGAGAAAGACAAAATAAAATATAAAGGGAAGATAGGAAGAATGTGGACAAAAGGGGGCATTAATTAGTATTTTTTACACTTGAAAACCTTCTAAATAGTAGTATAAGACTGAGCTAAATATGTCTAAAATGCATGATTTTATGTCTACAGTGATAACCTAACCATTTCCATAAAGTCATTCTTTCAGAGGCATCATTAGGAGGATAAACATTAAAAATACCAAAAGAAATATCAATAATCACCCATATGGCATGGTTTTAAGGATCTTGTCCCTAGGAGGTGATTAATACTAAGAATTTTGGTGCTATGGAAATTATCACACCACCTTTTCCATCAATGTACTGAGTTCTGTCATCACCAATCCGGCACTATGATAATTCTTCACCGAGAACTCCTCGTGCTATGATTATTTACTAATGCACAACCTTTAGTTTGGTAGATGTAATCTGGAAACAAAACAACAACCGAACACAAGAATACCATCGACTATGATAAGACGGAATGATGAAAAATCTGAAATATCAAAGTAAATTATAATATTAACATGAAATTGTTACAATCTCACCCATGAGGTACTTCAACAAGACTATGGGAGAAACTTTACAATTACACCTCTCGATGGCTTCTTCAACACACCTTTAACTGATGGCTTCCTTTGCACACTTCCTACAATATTTCTCACTACTTCTTTCTATGCTAAATGAGGGGGGTGGCCTCTCTATTTATAGAACTTCCAGGCTTATCCATCCTATCTCTAAGATAGGATAAGAAATCCACTCTGACGAATCATATTCCATACCTTAACTCTTATCTGTACATGTAAGCTTATCTCTTAAGATAAGATAAACCTTATCATTTTACATGGGTTCCACATTTTTAGACTTTTTACAAATAAAATACACAAAATATTTATGACCTCACTCCTTGTCCTTATTACCAATATAATATTTCTAATTCCTAATCATGTAGACCCTACTTCTCTAATTACCCAAACTTTGACATTTTAACATTACCGGACCACTTACGACAAATATTTACTTTTTACAACATTCCTATTGTACTTTGACTGTTACCGTACTCCACATTATTGGCGACACCGTACTGACGGCGCCGTTATCTTCTATCAGACGCTACTACTAATTATACTTAACAACATCCTATTCCTAATACATACATTAATGAAATAGAAATTATGGAGGAAAATTTTAGTGTCGACATCTTCCCCCTTCCTAGCTTCTACTCCGTCCTCGGAGTAGACTATTCTGGTGCTTGGAAAATCTTCAACTTGTCGTGGTTGACCCATTTCGTAATGGGAGTGCCATCCAATTCCTCCAGTCGGTACGTACCATTTTCATGCACAGCTGCTATTTTGTAGGGCCCCATCCATTTTGGAAGAAATTTTCTCTGTCTTCTTTTTTTGTATCTGGAATCATATACTAGAACCAAGTCATTCACATGAAATGGAGACCACCGGATCTTTTGATCAAAGTACTCCTTCTGCTTCATTTTCTTCTTATGGCTTGTATCCTTTGCTATTTCCCTCATTTCCTCTAGCAAATGAAGATGTACCAACCTTTCTTTTACTGAATCACTTTCATCCATCCTTTCATTTTTCATAACTCTCACAGTGGGAATATCAAACTCAATAGGAAGAACTGGATCAATGCCATAGGCCAACTAAAATGGGGAGTATCCTATTGCTGACTTTGATGTTGCCCTATATTCCCACAATGCTGCATGAATCCTCTTATCCCATTTATGTACCTGCAAGGCTGCATCTTTTGCTAGAATTTGACACAACACAAAATTGGTTCGTTCCACCTGTCCATTTGTACTTGGCTTGTATGTTGTTGCCTTCCTGTGCTTAATAGAAAATTTATTGACTAGGGCTTCTACTACCTCATTAATGAAGTGGCTTCCTTGATCTGTTACAATTTCTAATGGACAACCAAATCTGGTGACAATACGTTCATATATGAACCTTGCCACTTCATCCATAGAAGTTGTCTTCAATGGCCTAGCTTCAACCCACTTGGTTAAATAATCTGTGGCAACTACAATATACTTATTTTGGTGTGATGTAGTTGGAAGTGGACCTACAATGTCTATTCCCCACTTTTCAAAGGGACCAAGGGGAAGAATAGGACATAATGGAGCTGATGAAGTCTTACGGTTACCATGTGTTTGACAAATATCACATGCCTTACAATAATTATAACAATCTTTAAAAAGAGTGGGCCAGTGATAACCTGCATCCAAGATCCTTCTTGCTGTAAGTTTTCCAGAGAAGTGCCCTCCACATGTACCATTTTGGAATTCTTCTAGCAGTTCCTTCCCTTGATCACGTCCAACTGCCCTCTTGTACTATCCATCAGGTCCTATTCGAAATAATACTCCATGCAGAATAGAATATGGACGACTAGCTTGAGTAATCTTTCTCTTAGTCTTTACATTGGCACCATCAGGAAACTTGAATTCATTCAGATAATTCCAAATATCTATGTATTCACTAGGGATTGTGTCAAGGGAGAACAATGCTGCATCGGGAAAATCATCATCATCACAAGATGATCCTAAACCATCATAGGCTCGAGAGAGTGCATCTGCATTGACATGCTTCTTTCCTGGCCTATCTATAATATCAAATTCAAATTCTTGTAGCAAAATTATCCATCTTGCTATCCTCCCTGATGGGTTAGGCTTATTGACAATATATTTCAGAGCCTGATGATCTGTTACAACTATAAATTTCTGCCCTAGCAAGTAATTTCTAAACTTCTTTACAGCAAAAATGATAGCCAGAGCCTCTTTTTCAATTACAGTATAGTTTACCTCAGCACTGCTCATTTGTCTGCTCCCAAAGTAAATTGGATGTTCATTCCCATTTTCATCCTTTTGGCTCAAAGTACTTCCTAGTGCTGCATCTGAGGCATCAGTGTACACAATGAATGGCTTGCTCCAATCTGGATTCTTCAAAATAGGTGAAGACGCCAGGGCTTCCTTCAGTTGTCCAAAAGCTTCATGCGCCTTATTTCCTGGTTCATAAGTAACATCCTTCTTCAAGAACTGGGTTAGTGGCTGTGTAATCTTTGAGAAATTCTTGATGAACCTTCTATAGTAACCCACATGGCCTAAAAATGATCTCAACTTACTTCTATTCATAGGAAATGGTAAATCTTTGATTTTTGAAACTTTATCAGGATCAGTACCAATACCATCTCTGGATACAACATGCCCTAACAAAATGCCTTTAGAACATCCAAAGACACACTTTGTAGGGTTTAGTGAGGCTTGTGCTTCATCTAACCTTTGAAATGTTGTCTCCATCTGGTGCAGGTGGTCCAACTTGCTCCCATAGATGCAAAAATCATCCAGAAATACTCTGATGAAGGTCCCAATGTAGGGTTCGAACACCCTATTCATCAAACGCTAGAATGTTGCTGGAGCATTACACAATCCAAAAGGCATAACTCTATAGGCAAACGTTCCCCAAGGAGTGGTGAACGTGGTCTTCAGCTGATCTTTCTCTGCTATACGAACTTGGTTGTAGCCACTATATCCATCAGCAAAACTATAGCACTCCTGGCCAGCTACTTCGTCCAAGATCTGATCTGAAAATGGAAGAGGGTAATGATCCTTCTTTGTTGCCTTATTGAGCTTCCTGTAATCAACACAAATGCGTAGCTTCCCATTCTTTTTTATTGAGATCACAATGGGAGAAACCCATTCTGAATTCTCCACAGCAAATATGAATCCTGCATCAAGCAACTTATCTATTTCTTCTTTTACAGTCTTGGAAAAATTAGGATTCATTCTATATGGCATTTGCTTTATGGGCTTAGCACCATCTACCAGCTCAATACAATGTTCTACCCAACTTACTTGATGGAGTTCCTTGTAATCAAAAGTGAATAGGTGTATGTACCTTCGAAAGAGCTGGAGGTAGGATTCCTTCTCACTCTCCATCACAGCATCACCAATCTTTATTTGTTGGAGACGATCATCAACTTCTTCTTCAGATAATTTTATGGGGTCATGAGTTGGTGTGACTGGAAGGATATCCATGACTGAAACATCCACCTCGCTTTCTTCATCTTCAGTGTCCACTTCACTGGTACTAGAGTAATCAGAGGATGTCCAATCATCAGTTTCATCACTTGAATCCACAGGTTCTGCCTTATGATGTCGAGGGATCACATTTATCTTCACCCTCTCTCTACCACGTCCAAGTGTCATGAAACCTTCATTCCAGTAGTTTCTTGCATGAACTCTCCTTAGCCATGGTCTTCCCAGCAGCATTGGGTACGCAACAGTACCATTTTTCATCACCTAAAAGTCTACCACACATACCACACCCATAACAGATATTGCCACATTTGAAACTACACCTTCTGGTTTAGTTTTTCCCTTATTTAATGACCTTAACATAAGTGTTGAAGGGCGATCAATTTTTAAACCCAACATATTCATTACAGACTCGGTCATTACATTAACTGCAGCACCTCCATCAACTAAGACATCATGAATTGAAATACCATTACATAATACCTCAGCTTGTGGAGCATAGGGATCTGCCTCTGCCTCCAAAACAGGGACCTCAACCTCCTTCCTTCTTCGAGCATTGAGTCCACCTCGCAACTCCCGCCTCTTCTCAGAAGACATAGCCAAGAGTTGACCATATGTAATATTTGCAGGCCTTTTGGATAGATCTTCCAAGATGGAGTATGGTCCTTGCCCCTGTGAAATCAGAAAATCCTGCACACCCAACTTTCTTCTCCTATGTTTCTTACTAGTTTCTTCTTTCATCTTCTTAGGATCATTTCCATCTTGATTATCTTTTTCTTTCTTTCTTTTTGTTACAAACACATCTACTTCATTATTTCTACTCTTATCTACTACATCAAGAGAATTCACAGGTGCTTTTCCTTTATCATTATCTCTTGTACCAGATGTAGAAGCTCTATCTGGACAATTATACTTATAATGACCCTTTTTATAACAACCATAACAAACAACTTCAGAAATATTTCTTTTTGGACCTCTATCTCCTCCCTGAGAACTAAATTCCTTTCCTTGAAGAAGATTAATAGTTAACTGGCCCATCTTCCTAAGCAGATCTTCATACTCAGTAGATGTACTAGGAGAAATATTTGTGCTCACCGGGAGTGGTTGTGGATTCTGGACCAAAGGTGCTGGTGTAGGCTCTACTTTAACAACAATTTCTTTGGGCTCCTCTTCCATGCTTTCTTCTTGCCTTCTTGCAATCTCCTTTGCTTGTTCAATGGTAGCTGGGCGGTCATACTTCACTCGTTGTCTGATCTCTGGCTTCATCCCAAGAATGAAGTGCTTACAGAGGAGATTATCCATGCCATTCATCAACCCATCCGCTAGTCCTTCCTTCCGGATCTGGGCATCGAGCTTCCTCCTTAGCTCTAGAACACGAGCATGATAATCCCTTATCTTCTCCTTCTCTCCTTGGGATAGCTTTGTGATCTCGATCATGAGGTCTGCATATCTCTGTTGTTCACCAAATTCTTCAAGAAAACTTTCAGTTAATAAATCCCATGAGTTTTTCACATTATCACCTAGTGTTTCAAACCACCTAAGTGCGGAACCATCCAAAAAGGTAGGAAAAAATTCAGTCCATTGTTCCCTTCTTATAAGGCCATTACAAATACAAGATCGCTTAAACTCTTGAATGAAAGAAGAAGCATCTTCATTAGATTGAGCTGAAAAAACAGGAATCTTTCCCATTTTCAAAAGTAACCACCGTGAAATACCAACCCACAAGTACAATCAACAAGACTTATGTGCACAAATAATTGGAATTACTATAGAAATGACCACGGTAAACTATGGTAAAACTTGACTTACTACGGTAAAAACTGATTTTACTGTGGTAAACACTATTCACGGTAAAAAGTGAAGTTACTGCGGTAAATACTATTCACGGTAAAAAGTGACTTTACTGTGATAAATACTATTCACAGAAAAAATGACTTTATCATGGTAACTACTATTCACGGTAAAAATGACTTTACCATGGTAACTACTATGCACAGTAAAAACAAGGTTACCCTCCAATTGATTTTTGACTAAGTGGGAATATCTCTCCAGAAAATCCACCAACGAGGAATGGTCCCGGCAACGGAACCAAAATGTCATCACCAATCCGGCACTATGATAATTCTTCACCGGGAACTCCTCGTGCTATGATTATTTACTAATGCATAGCCTTTAGTTTGGTGGATGTAATCTGGAAACAAAACAACAACCGAACACAAGAATACCATCGACTATGATAAGACGGAATGATGACAAATCTGAAATATCAAAGTAAATTATAATATTAACATGAAATTGTTACAATCTCACCCATGAGGTACTTCAACAAGACTATGGGAGAAACTTTACAATTACACCTCTCGATGGCTTCTTCAACACACCTTTAACTGATGGCTTCCTTTGCACACTTCCTACAATATTTCTCACTACTTATTTCTATGCTAAATGAGGGGGGTGGCCTCTCTATTTATAGAACTTCCAAGCTTATCCATCCTATCTCTAAGATAGGATAAGAAATCCACTCTGACGAATCATATTCCATACCTTAACTCTTATATGTAAATGTAAGCTTATCTCTTAAGATAAGATAAACCTTATCATTTTACATGGGTTCCACATTTTTAGACTTTTTACAAATAAAATACACAAAATATTTATGACCTCACTCCTTGTCCTTATTACCAATATAATATTTCTAATTCATAATCATGTAGACCCTACTTCTCTAATTACCCAAACTTTGACATTTTAACATTACCGGACCACTTACGACAAATATTTACTTTTTACAACATTCCTATTGTACTTTGACTGTTACCGTACTCCACATTATTGGCAACACCGTACTGACGGTGCCGTTATCTTCTATCAGACGCTACTACTAATTATACTTAACAACATCCTATTCCTAATACATACATTAATGAAATAGAAATTATGGAGGAAAATTTTAGTGTCGACAGTTTGAAAATGGAAAAAAGCAAGGGCAATACAAGTTAAAGAAGTTTGAAGTAAAAAACAAGAAATCTTAATTTCCTGCAAACAAATAATATTAATATTGTGGACACGTTGAAAAGCTCAATGAATAGAATATTTATGAGATGGATTTGTAAGACCTCGTACATTCTATGACATGAAATTCATGAAAAATATGACATATCAAAATCCCCCTACCTTTCTAGTATACCATCCTCTAATCCAAGAACGGAAAAATTATTGGCAAGTGGGATCTAGTTTGAATTAGAACACTCAACTTGAATGGAGTGAGGTTTGGCCCCATTATCTATTTTTTTTAATCAATGTGTATAAATAATTAAAACTCATAAAATATTATATGAGGTTTAATGTTTTAGATTTATATGAAAAGAAAGTTGTCTTCTATTTGGATGATTATGTGTATTATTTTTTTAAGGAGTATTTTATTAAGAAGTTCAAAGAAAAAATCTTTGGTTTGGTTTATTATTTATGGTACCATGGGTTCTTATACAAGTATATTCGTGTTAGACTGTAAACTCTTTAGGAAGACTTACTATTTATAGAAATATAAGGTGAAAATGTGTTGCTCATAAAAAAATATATGGGAATATGTAGAGAGAAAAATGACACTCTTATTGGATACAGAGAGATAGTTTAATATTAAAAAATGAATAATGAGGCTTTCTATGTAAGTGGTATGTCTTTTTTTGATGAAATAATCCCATAAATTAAAGAAATTGATAATGCATATGATGCTTGAAAAACACTTGAATAAATATTTGAGAGGCCTATAACGAATATGATTTTGTATCTAAATAAGAAATTACATAATTTACGAATGAAAAATTATCAAGATGTAATAGATAATATCTCTAAATTGAAGGAGATAAATAATCAACTAGAAGCTATGGGAAATAAATTTGAAGAGAAATCATTAGTTTATATATCTCCTAATAATATCCTTATAGTTTATGAATATCTAATCACATCTGTAGAAGTTGATAAGATTTATTTAATGTAGTAAAAGTAGATATTTTGAAATAAGTTTGATGAAACTAACTCGATTTAAAAATCCTAAATTTCAAAAAGCATATTCAAAAGCAACAAGATGTAAAATCTAGGCGAGGTGTCTATCGAATCCATGCAAATGATGAACAAAGGAGAGGACAAAATAAGGTAGATAAACATAAAGTTAAGTGCTTCAATTGTCACAAATTAAAACATAAAATTAAGATTGAATCCCATCACTCCACATATCCCTAAGATATTTTGTCTCTGATGAAGACTATTATCAAGAGCATTTAAATAAACTAGAGCTGTTATATCAGTAATCGTCTAATAGTCCTTGAACATCATCATGTCTATC
Organism: Taxus chinensis; assembly: GCA_019776745.2. Classification (NCBI taxonomy): domain Eukaryota; kingdom Viridiplantae; phylum Streptophyta; class Pinopsida; order Cupressales; family Taxaceae; genus Taxus; species Taxus chinensis. The sequence goes on from CM034147.1 coordinate 812,789,123, forward strand.
AAAAGTGCATCAAACACGTGTATAAAATATATGTCATAGAATGCGAATTTAATATCGGTGATCTCCTCCTCAAGGAAAAATAAAATGTCATTACTTTGCAAAGGGGTAAACGTGGAAAGTTTTTGCCTAACTGGATCAGTCCATATGGCATCACTCACAAATATGGGTCAATATCTTATTGTCTAGTCTCCCTTGATGGTACACCTGAAAAGGAACCTTTGAATGCCTTGCACTTACAACCATTATACTCTTAACACATCGAATGCCATGGAAGTTGTCACATCAAATATTTTATTCCATCACCAACCCACCATTCATCATTATAATGATTTGAAATCATGTGGTTTACCATTACTATCCTTAAAAACCTTAAAGATGATAACTACAGACATGTTCATCACATCTTTTAGATGGAAAAGTTCTTGTTCAGTAGGCACCCCCGCAATCATTATGTCCATCCACCATGTCTACTAATTGAATACATGTTACGGGATACACATGTGTAGTTTGTGCACACATCCTTTCCCCTCCTCAAAGTGGTCAACTGGGCCTACACTCAACATAAAATCAAGTCAAAGATATCTATGGATGCATCATATCAGAAAATATGGACTACTCCCTCGAAGGCTAACTATTAAATGTAAAAATCATATTTTCAAAATATAGATTGATCCCTAGAAAGATAGTTGTCTATCCGAAATATAGACCGGTCCCTTCAAGGATGGCTATCCAAAAGCAAAAATTATATAAATTGTAGACTAATCCCTTGAAGGATCACTAACCATGTCATTTTAAAGAGGCTCCCCATATCGATTAGCCTTTAAAAAATTCAAAATATCAAAAATATCCTACGAAGACTTCCAACATTAATCACCTTCCCCATCAAATCAAACTTATCACATTGACCAGTTTGTGTTAAAATAAAATGTAAAACTGGGGAATGATCGTATGAAACCATTGAAAGGAAAACCTACTCTCCTCGCACAACCTACATATGTGAAAACTTCTCATTTTCTAGGAAGGAATAAATTTCACTTTCATCTATATCTAAGATCCTACATGTGACTCATCATTGTTAGTCATGTGTTAACATTTATATCAAGGAAAAAAAGTGCATGAGCCTTCATTTTACATTTAACCATCACATATGTATTGAATCCAGTCCAAAAGCAAGTAATTCACATTTTATTCCCACCCATGATTAAAATACATTTTGATATACATTGAGATCATTATATATGAAGTCACATCACATCGACAGTATACATCTATACTCGTCACACCTAACAAACACAGTCAAATATATACCTTTACTTAAATTAAGATCCACATGTCAACATCATGTCTAAACATCACATCAAATATAATTAAAACATTTATAAACATCTATATATGTCTAAACACTACATCATCAAATCATAAAACATCAAAAATAAATCAAAATCATAATCGTGTGTGTATGTATGTATGTATGTATGTATGTATGTATGTATGTATGTATATATATATATACGCCTATAATATATATATATACACACACACACACATCATCATGGGTCTTAAAAATTTGTGTATAAAAAATATACATCAAATATAGGATTCAAAAGGATCCTTCTACATCAAAAATATCATCTATCGCATGAACATAACATCCGTCAAATCGGATTCCTGTACAGATGTTTCTCCCCTAATCACCACACTCACCATCTGGTCTCCTACTAGGAAATCCCCCATCTAAACCTTTTGGTGGTTGTCCCACATTCATTATGCTCCCTAACGATGTCACTTATCTGTGTGCTTCATATACGAAACAACAAGCTCATCCGGTAACCTTCAATGTACTATCTCCTCATACTATCGTAGGTCATCACATAGTAACTGATAGTTCATCATAAGCCCATCTGAACACTATTAGGTGGTCCCATCTGAACACTATCATAGGGCCTCGTTGCCTCTTGCTTGGACACTAAAACTATTTTTTTATATTGAGAACCTTTTTCAAGACCTCTCACTACTACATGTACTTGTTTCGATCAACTAGGGCCTATTTCAGCTCCTCATGTACATTGGATAACAACCCACTCATCCTGTCCTGCTCAATCACCAAGGAATCCCTCTTAGTAGTCAATGTTATCCTCTTAGCCAATAACATGACCTTTCTCATCCTCTAATTGTTAGACATCGTATACTTGATTACTTCCCTCTCCTTACCAACGCCAACATCCTCACCCTCTCTGATTAACTAAAATATGGACTATCTATGTAGCATAGAGATAGTTAATCTAAGTTATGAACAACTCTGATAAAGTAAATAAATGCATTAAATAAGAATGTAAATGAGCTAAAAAACTATGCAAAAGGAAATGCTAACCCTAATATGCAATAACGACGAGGAAAGAACTCAGCTGAATAACAGATGCCTGTCAGAGAGTGTTGCAGAGGTGATTGCAAAAATTAGGAGCAAGAATGACTATCGAGAAGTCCCAAAAATGATTGATATGGAGGATTTAGCTAGATTAGAGTGCCTAGAGGAGGATTGCGGCGACCTGTAGCGCTCTAGTATATAATATAAGTGCCCTGGTCTGTAAAAAATATTTGAAACTAGTTTTCACATAGTTGGAAGATGACCTGGAACCTTCTATGTGTGTTGCATCAACTGTGTTTTCCTTCGCTAGATGTCGTCAATACTTCAAGATAAAGAAAGACTTGTAAACCCCCCAAAAAACATTAAACCATAAAAAAAATGCATATGAAGGGGTCAGACTGTCCTTAGCTACCACAATGGTGGAATTACTAAGTGCTACACTACATCTCAAACTCGATGTAGTTCTATGTATAAGTGTGTGTGAATATGTCCTAGGTTTCTCTTGTGTCAGTGGCACTTTGTGAAGTAGCGAGAGATAAATACTTGTAGAAAATTTAATAAAATATGTACATGGAATAAAATAGAATCCACCCCCCCTATGAAGTGTGATGTATATGTATTAGCCTTGTGCCTTGATGATGGAGCTATGTGGATGTAAGTGATCTCTAATGTAATAATTCGATGCAACTCTAGATGGAGTAATAGTAGTAATTAATGTTAGGTCCCTTATTATGGTCTCATAACTTTATATTTATAGGGTTATCTCGGTCTAATTTTTTAATTAACCCCAAAAATATTGGCCACAAAAAATATAAAGATGTCAAATGACTAGAAAGATCCCAAAAAGAGGCGGGAAATATCTAGAAGGATTGGGGTGCCAGTGATGGAACCAAGTCACCCAAGGGCACCCCAGTACTAATCTAGGTGCCCTAGCCGAGTTTAAAATAACGATGGATGACATCTAAAATGAATGGGCATATGGATGCAAGAGGTTTGTAATGAAGAAATAAAATAAGTCAAGATGGCCAAAAGATGGGGATTAATTAGTACTTTCTTCACTCAAGAACCTTCTAAATAGTAGTATGAGATTAGGATAAATAAATTTCTAAAGTGCATAATTTTGTGACTACACCCTCCACCCTCACCGCCGCCATCTAACACATAAAGAGCTTCGAATGAGGCCATAAATTGACCATAAATTACCATTATTTTTTCCTTCCAAGTTACCTTTGAAAGTGGATTTAAATGTAATCTAGGCACTTATAGTCTTCTTAAGATAAAATATAGGATATATATTTTATTTATTCTTTAGAAATCTTTTGTTATCTATTTTATTGACTAATCCTATTGATTATTTGGGAAAAGATGCAAAGTCTTGTGTATGTAGGCCATAAAGGAAAAATATTGCTAGTACTCCAAAATAATTTCATATTCAGATTCCTCTTGAAAAATTATGCAAGTTCAAAAAAAGAATCATCTCAATCCAAGATCACATGCAAAAGTTATAGTTGTTTTAATTTAGCTCTAGAAATCACATATTTAGTTCCAGAACTCATAGGTTTAGTTCCTGAACTCACATATTTAGTTCCGGAACTCACAGATTTAGTTCCGGAACTTATTGATTTAGTTTTGGAACTTGCAATTCATATATTTATATTTTCAAGAAATTAAAATAATGGAAAAAGATGCAAGGTATAGAATGATAGTTAGTTCTAGAACTTACAATTCATGGACAAAGCAACTTTAGTTCTAGAACTTGCATAAAAGGAATGAGAACATTAGTTCTGGAACTTGCATCAAAGGAATGATAGTTTTAGTTTTGAAACTTACATAAAATGGGAACTGTGAACAATAAAAAAAGTAAAATGGAAAATCTGAGAGAGGTTTTTGTTCATAGCAATGTGTTTAACAAAAACATCATTTATATTTTCTATAGCTTTTACCAATGAAGAGAAATCTAAATTTTATTGAGCTGCAGTCTGAGGAAAAGTGTATCAAACGAGCACTAAAGTTCTATAAATAGAAATAGAAAAGTCAAATGGAAAATATGAGAGAATGTTTTGTTCATACAAATGTGTTTAACAAAAACCCCATTCAGATTTTCTACAGGTTTTACGAATGAAGAAATATCTAACTTTTAGTGAATTGTAGTTCGAGGAAAAAGCATATCAGACAAGCATCAAACGTTCCATAATCAAAAACAACAAAATCAAATGGAAAATTTTGGAACATTATTTCGTCAAAATCATCTTTTGAGGAAAAACCTCCTTCCAATAATGTAGGAGAATAAAATCATTATGATTCTTGTTACTCAAAATCAAGGAGAATATTTTGGAGCAAATCTTCCTAAAATAAGTGAGATAAGAATTTGACTCCAATAATATATATCTCTCCATATTTTGTGGAGATGGAGGTATTATTTTTTAGGATTAAAATAAAGATAAGATGATATTGTATCTCGCAAAATAAGGAGTTGGTTGGATGCATAAATTATAAATGTAACCTTCCACACTCAGATATGTAATGTTTTACTACCAAGAAATGAATTGGTTCTTTTCTCTTTAATATTCCGCAGTTTTGAGTTAATATATTGAAGCATGATTTAAATCCTCTTCCAAGGAATGATCTGGCCACTCATTCTAAGGAAGATGGATTTATATATTTATGTTTTTATTTTGTAATAATTTGTTTTTATTTCTTTTTCTGTAATTATCATCTTGTTGTGTTATTCTTCTCTTTGTATTGTAACATTCAGTTTGCTATAAACCTATAGGTGTTTCATTTAATTTTGTTTATTTCCAATTCAGCAATTTCAATTTATGCAAGTGTGTTTTTATTTCCTGAAAGTTTGATTTCCTTCATGCAAGTGTGGTTTATTTAATGCAAACTTTATTTCTGCAAGT